>JBBMKE010398752.1:0-12737 GCA_037834125.1 Lippia alba | reverse complement strand
TCAATAAAATTCACATAATAGCATGCAAACCTCAATTCATAATATAAAACATTGAAAAACAAGTAAAAGAAACGTATTAAACACAAGAACGAGCAAAGAAACGAAAGCGAGGAGAAAATACAAAAAGCCACCAGCAAACATTGCCCCCCCTCCCCGGGGAAATTTGAACTGGAGATTTCCCCGAGCTGCCACGAAAATAACCATTTCCCCTCCCTGGGAAATTCATGCACAAAATCTACCCGGGCGGGGAAATCGCCCTGCTAAAAAAAGAAAGCAGCAACCCCTGCATTCTATAGCCCCAAACACCCCAAAAAACCTCCACACTCAAGACAACACACAATACAAATTTATTCATCAAAGATGCAAAGATTCATGTCCTAAATCATGACAAAACCGAAGCTAAAGTGAGGATAATGGAAGAGATGCAAACATATGAACATGTTCTTCAAGTTTCAAGCAAAGTTCATCAATGGTGGATCCTTTCACAGCCACAAACCACGAAATTCATGCTTATAATAAACAAGATGAAGGTCTTAGGAACTTAGAACTAGCTTCAAACCAAGAAATGATGCAAATACAAGCAAGAATTCATCAATGGAGGCATATATGCGCACTATTCACATTCTTGTTCAAGGCATGCCCAAACATGGGGGGAAACCAAAAAATTCACACTTGAAAGAAATCTATGAAGATTTAGGATCCAAAAATGTAATTACCTTTCGAATTTGACGCGAAATACAGGTCGAATGAGCAAGAAATCGGAGGTGAATATTGTTTGGCGGCTTTTCTCTCTTCTTTTCTTCTTCACTTCGGTTTCCCCTTCTTTTTCCCTTTCTCTCTTGTGTTGGCCGAAATTGGGGTAAAATGAGGGAATAAAGGCTTAAAAGAGGGCTAAGTAGGCTAAAAAATGGGTCGATTTGGTTAAGAAACGGGTCGGTTATGATTAAAACGGGCGGGTGTCGCAAAGCTGTCACAAGGGTCGCGTTTCGGGCAAATTTTGGAGTATCCAACGGGCTTAAAAAGATGTAAGGCCAGATTCTCTAGCTTTCATTCTTTGTCATGAGTCCAACGTCACTTCCAGAATTCGAATTCGAATTCCCGAGCTCAAGTTACGCCTTCCGGAACCCAAGGTGCGCTAAAACGAGTTAGTTCCTTTAGGTCCCTTAAAAGCCCCATCAACTTCGGACGGTCAAATCACACAAAAAACAAACTGTAAAACATAAAACGAGCACACAATCACATTTATAACACAAAAAACTCATACATAGGAAAATATCACAAAAATTGGAATTAAAAACATGCACGTAAAGGTCACTTACGAAAGCATAGAAGTTAAAAAGTTAAATTAAGCCAATTAGGTCAAATAATTCAATTAAACAATATAATAAGCACATAATTACATAATTAAATAAATTAAATGCGCAATTAACACTCTCGTTAGAGCGTACCTGAGAACCGAAAAGTCGGGATGTCACACACAATGCCAAACTTTATTGCGATTCCTCTAAAACATGATTCACAATGAAATCGGGAATATTAACTGAATGCAGGGTGAGGCCGCACTATGAGCTAACTTGTGAGCCACTCTATTGGCATCATGTCCAACAAAAGAAAAAATACAACCAACAGAAAGGGAATAAATAGACTTAATATCCTTAATAATGTTGCCAAGCTCCGATAGGTCCTCATCTTCGGACTGAATTTTGTTAATCACATTGATATTGGCCCTTTCCAAAATGATATGGCTCCAACCATAGTCTCGAGATAAAGTAACGACCGATAGCACATCCAATGTTTCAGTAGTCCTGGGATCCGAAGTAAACCGTTGTCCATCTCCTACCCTACACACCTACCGTCGTCATCCCTTTCCACAACACCCATCCCCACTGCCTTCACCTCCTGGAAAACAGTGCCATCAAAGTTCACCTTAATCCAATTATATCTTGGCTTCCTCTAGTGAACAATCGACCTTACCTCTGTCGGTTCAATTTCATAATCAATGCTTAGATTATTTTTTGGATCATATTGATTGACGAGATGTATAATCTCATGGGGGTGCAAAATTTTAGCCTCTGCTAGGCGCTTATTCCTTCCCCACCAAATGAACCAAAGTATAGCCGCCATCTTCCTAAACTCACATGCATCTAAAGTTATCATTAGTTTCAAAAGTCCTCCTCTCGGGTCAACAACAATTTTAGCTACAATATTCCATCTAATGTTGGCCAACATACAAGTTTGTTTAACGAACGGACAAAAGAAAAGGGCATGATTCATGTCTTCGTTCTGCGAACTACACTAAATTCAATCCGTATCCACAAGACAATGCCTGCGAGCAAGGTTGCTTTTCGTTGGGAGTATTTCGTGGCACAATCTCGATAAAAACATTTAAGGTTTCGGCTGAATATCAAAAGTCCAATTTTGTTCCAAATCTGATGACCCTCAAGGTTTGCAGAGGAAGCTGAGTTAGTGTTAGCCAACCAAAGAGCAAGCCAGCAAGGTGATAGACACTTCTAAGTTCTAACACTAAACTGGCCATTATTAGAAAGGTGCCAGATTAGGTTATCGTCCCTTCGTGTTCTCCCTAGCTGAATACCCAAGATCAACAATGCATCATCCTCATAAAAATAGTTCTGAATTAGATCTTCATTCCACTTCAAAATTCCTTGATCCATTAGGTCCGCGACCCATTCCAGTTGGATAGAGGTATCCGGCCGGAAGCGTGGTCAAAACAAAGGCACTTTAGGTAGCCATCTATCGCGCTAAACATGTGTCCATTCCCCCGTTTCTACCCTCAATCTGGTGCCCGCTACTAGGAGATAACAGGACTACATTAAACTCTTCCATGTATATGAAGGTGATCTGCCAAGTCTCGTATTCCACAAATTCGTGTCCGAGAAATATCTCGCCTTGTAAATACGAGCAAAAATACTATTAGGGTACCGTATAAGCCGCCACACTTTCTCTCCAACATAATGAGGTTAAATGATTTCAACTCCCAGAAACCTGAGCCTCCAACTCCCTTTCTCGAGCATAACCAACTCTAAACCAACCAGTGAATTTTTTTCTTATCTTTATTATTCCACTAAAACCCTCTAACCGTTGCTTCAATCTCATGCAAGATATGATCCGGGAGAAGAAAGCAATTCATTGTATAAGTCGGAATAACCTGGAGAACTGATTTAATGAGAACTTCTTTTCCTGTCGTAGAGAGGAATTTTTCTGAGTAACTGTTGACCCTTCTTCTAAATTTCTCAACAATATCAGCAAACGTCTCCTTCTTCGATAAGCGCACTATTGAGGGAAGTCCCAAGTAACTGTCAAGTTTCTTAACTTTACGTACTCCTAAAATATCCACCAAAGAAACCTACACATCCGCCTCCACATTTCTACTAAACACAATGCTCGATTTTTGGAGATTTATAGTCTGCCCCGATACCCGAGAATAAGTATCCAGGACATTTTTAATGCTGACCATAGACTCCAAGGTTACTTCTCCGCAAATAAGAGTATCATCGGCAAAGAGAAGATATGTCACGGGAGGAGCGTTCTGGCACACTGCAATTCCTTTAAGAGCTCCCAAACATTCCTGTTCCTATAATAAGATCGAAAGCACTTCTGCGCAAAGAAGAAACAAATAAGGGGAAAGAAGGTCTCCTTAGAGGATTCCTCTTTCCGGGACCAACGAACAAAACTCAATGTCGTTCAAAAGGAAAGAAAAGGAAACAGTTGTAATGTATGTCATGATTCTCTCAACCAGTATAACAAAAAAACCTAACCTGACCAGGAGTCGTTCGAGGAATCGCCATTCAACACGGTCGTACTCTTTACTCATATCAAGTTTCAAGTTAAAGAAACCTTTCTTCCCTGCATTCTTACACTTAATAAAATGGTTAATCTCATAAGTAACTAGAATATTGTCACTAATGAGACAGTTCGAGATGAAAGCGAATTTAGTTCGAGGATATTATAGAGTTAAGATGAGTTTTCACAAGATTAGCTAAGGCTTTGGAAGCAATTTTGTACACAACATTGCACAAACTAATAGGACGGAATTGAATAATAACATTCGGGGATTGCATTTAGGGATGAGAACAACAGAGTAAAATTCAAGCGTTTATCAAAATTCCCATGATTCAAAAAATCAGGCACGCATCTAATCACATCTCTTCCTTCAATATTCCAATATTTCTGAAAGAGGAAAGGGGGAAGGCCGTCAGGGCCAGGGGATTTCATGGGATACATATGTTTAAGAGCTCGAGTTACCTCATCTGGCATGAATGCGTGTAGTAGCTGGTTACACATATTCTCATCCACCCTCTAAGGAACGATCTAGAGAACATCATCTAACTCTCTCAGGTCACAATGGACCGAGGAAAATAGCTCCTCAAAATATTGTTCAATGATGCCTTTAATCCCTGACTCCGAAGTACAGAATTCTCCATTGTCATTTTTTAACCCCTTGATTTGGTTATTCTTCTCTCTTTGGGATTCTTTTTGGTGAAAGAATTTAGTATTTCAATCCCCGTCTTTCAACCAATGTTCTTTTGCCTGTTGTCGCCATCTTTTCTTATCCGCTTATAGAATGCTATCCAACATCCCTCTAAGTTTAGTCTCTTCCGCCTTACTTTCCTCCGTGATTATCCCTTCACGCAGCTGTATAATCCTTTCATCAACATCCACTATGTTGAGACTATTCTCAGCTCTGATTTTTTTCTCCATTTAGTAAGGCCTATCTTACAATTCTCTATGTTGTGGATAACATTATCAGCCGAGCTCTAATAGTCCCTGTATCAACATTGATTTTAAACCACGTGAATCTAAATCCTTCGAACCCCAAAACCATTAACCTGGCCCTATAGAGAGCGTCTTGAAAAGCGTTCATCTTGCTGAATGAGCAAAGGTTGCCCTCTTCCTTCTCCTCCTGACAAAGAATATCATTAAAGTCTCCGTTGACTAACCACAGACTTAACAACTGCTGACTCAATCTATAAGCAAGAGCTTTATTCTGAATTTCGGGAGCACCATAGAATCCTATGAACCGCCAATTACCAATAAGTCCCGCATCCCTAACTGTAACATCAATATGGAATTTGGAGTAACTTTGTAATGTAACATCCACGTCTCTGCGCCAGAGCGGCGCCTGGCCTCCACCTTTACCTTGAGAATCCACATTCACACCATTCAAACTAAGAGAATTTTTCAGAAAGTCAACCTTCCGCCTCTTACAACGGGTCTCAGACGAGGGGGGTCATAATCCTTAATAAAGTATCGGAGGTTGTGAACTCGACGAGGGCCCCCCAACCCTTGGCAGTTCCAGCTTATACAACTCATTGGCTCCGGCGAGGTTGCCTTGCAACCTCCGCCGATAAATCTGAAGAGTTCTCTGCTATGGAAGAGAGAGATGGGGTAGTGGAAGGGTGGGTGGCTGAGCTAGTGGGTTTGGCAGATTTAGTGGGGGTTGTTCGTTTGAATTTACAGGTTTTAGTGGGTTGGTTGTTCATAAGTTCTAGGAGGGTGAAAGTTAAGGGAATATTAATTAGTTCTTTTTATACATTATCCTTATTTTTGTTTAGTTTTTTCTCACTTTTTCTATTTCGTTACATTATCATTTCTTATAAAATATATAATTCTATTTAGTTTTCAACTATGATATGTATAAATAAAATTTAATTATGTATATATGTTTTTTTTCTAAATCTGATATATTGCAAACATGTGAAATCACTAAAATTATAACATATTATATGTAGATTACATAATTAAAATTCGATAAAACACTGGAAATAAAAACTCTTCGTCCCCCAAAAAAACTATTTAACCTTAACCCTACCACTGCCGATGTCAAGGTCACCCGCAGTGGCCGATGTTATCTACCTGTGGCGAAGAGCCAAACGGGGGACAACACAGCTACATAGAACCAGAATCCCCCGAAACGTTCGTACGCTGCGGCGATCGCTACAGCAACTCAGCCCATTATTCCATGCATGGGAAAAATTCAAGTTTTCAATACATCTGAGATGAGGAAATCATTTGGAACAGTGTCAGAATGAAACGGTATTCCACACATTTAACTCTCTGATGAGGAAATAGAAGAATTATCCAAGTCGTTCAGGTTTGCGTTGATCGGAAAGTTTTCGCATGGATACCCCACCATGGCACGACTCCATGAACTCTTCATGAAGTTAGAGCTAAAAGGAGAGTTCAAACTTGGCTTGATGAACGTCAAACACGGCTTGATCAGGCTAAGCTGCGAGAAATATTACTAAAAAATCTAGCTTAGACGTATACTCAATTTCGATGACTTCCCAATGCGAGTCCTTAAATGGACTCCAATGTTCAATCCAAAAGTGGAATCCTCAATTACGCTGGTGTGGATCAAGCTATCATCACTTAAGACACAGTTCTTCAATCTAGAGATACTTCACGACATAGTAAGCCAGATTGGTGAACTGCTAGGCTACGATGAAGGTACTTTTGACTGCAACCGTCTGGACTTTGCACTTGCGTGGGTTGGACCTGATCTGTTGAAACCCTTGAAAATAAGAATTAGCATAGGATTCAAAGGAGGGACCTTAATACAATTGGTGCTTTATGAAAGACTCCCTTCGTATTGCAGAAAGCGTTCTACATTAGAGCATGATAGAAGGAATGCCATGATACAGGAATGCCCGATTCTTCAAAAGATCAGTCTGATCTAAGACAACTTATAACAGATAAAAGGGAAATAGCTACTCACCAAAGTGAAGGCAATAAGAAGATTGGTCGGGCAAAAGAAAAACAAAAAACAAAGGTTGTTGAGCCTAAAGAGAAAATCTGGAGAGAAAAACCAAACAATAAGGAAGCACCACCAATCAAGCTCTAGGGTGGCTAACGATGAACAACAGATTGTGCCTTGGCATGAGGAAGTAATGAAGAATGCTGAAACAAAATCAAACCAGTCCCAATATGAACAAGATAGAGACGATGGGGAAGACTCTATTGATAATGAACAGAGAACTGAGTGAACCAGAAAAGGATCCTCCAGAATAAGATGGAGATACAGTAGCAGATACGAAGAAGCTTGCTCTATATAAAGTGATCAACTCAGATGACGAGAGGGGAGACGGTTTCACTCCAGTAGTGCAAAAGAAACGGCGGGGTAGACCTCCAAAGAATACAACCACGACCTCTAAAGGAGCACAGTCGTTGGCCGATAGCAAGGTTTGACCATGATATAAAAAAACATGATTTGGAACTTGAGGGGAATGGGCAAACCGGACCATCGCCGCACCCTAAAAAAATGTGTCAAGAGAATAACTTTCAGTTTCTTGCCATCTTAGAGCCCATGATTGCTTTAGACAATTCTTTTATGTGTCGTAATTTTCATTTTAATAATGTTATTAACAACTGTTCTAATCATATTTGGTTCTTTTCTTGCGAGGATTTTGACGTCGAAGTATTAAAGCATGATAGGCAGTTTCTTCATCTTCGTATCACTTGGAGATAAATCTTGCTTAATTACCATTGTGTATGCCCGTTGAAACACAGTAACCAGATGACAGATATGGGAATTCTTTGCCGAGCAAAATATCAATGATGCCCCTTGGATCATTGGTGGTGATTTTAACACAGTAACGTCTCTGTCCGAAACTAAAAACGCTTTGGATGTTGACTTCCAAGCCATGTCTGAATTCAATGAATTTATCAGCAAGTGTAGCCTGATAGAAGCGCCTTATGAGGGATCTAACTTCACTTGGACTAACAAGAGGGTGTGGAAGAGACTTTACTGAGTCTTTGTTAACGAATCCTAGTGTGAACTCTTCCCTCAAACCAATGTGAAGCATTTAGCGAAGAGCGACTCGGATAACTGCCCGTTATTATTTTGCATGAACGATAATATCCCAGCTCACCCCATAATATCTGGTTCCAGGAAATGTGGCTTTGGCATCATAATCTTCGACCTACGGTCATTGAGAATTGGGAGCAGCCAATTGAGACTATTGGAATGAGAAAGTTAGCAGATAAACTTAAAAGGTTAAAAATCCACCTTAAAGGGTGAAATAAAAATGTCTTCGGCAACGTGATTGACAAAGTTAAAAAGACGGAAAATGAAGAACTAGAGGCTGAAAAAGAGTTCGAGAGAAATCAAACTGATGAGTCTCTAACTAACTGGAACAAAAAGATCGTAGACCAAAAAAGAGCTCTAGCAATGGAGGAAGATTTTTGGAGACAGAAACGAGTTGTAGATGGTTAGAGAAAGGAGAGCGAAATACTAAATACTTCCATGCTCTCGTCAAGAAGCGAAGATTTAGATGAAGAATCAATTCTATCCGAGTTGGCGACATAGAGATAACTGACTAAAATTTGATAAGAGAGTCTGCTAAGACGTATTTTAAAGAGACTTTAACCGAAACTGACCCTGGTTATCTTAACTTTGTAGGTTGTGAAAACATACAAAAGGTCCTTACCGACTATTTTTTATATGAACCCAAGTAGTGCCGCTGGAGCTGATGGGTTCAACGTGTTGTTCTATCAAACATTCTGGGAAATAATAGAAAAGGATGTATCTGAAGCTGTGCTTGAATTCTTCAATGGAGCGAACATGTCGATGGCATTTACTGCTACATCAGTCGTCCTCATCCCCAAAAAAGAAAATCTGGCTCATTGGAGCGATTACCGTCCCATTAGCCTCTGCAATGTTTCCAATAAAATTATAACCAAAATTATTAACAATAGACTCGTTCTGATCTTGCATAAATTAATTTCTGACAACCAAAGTGGCTTCGTGCAGGGTAGGGACATTGGTGATGATATACTTCTGGCGCAAGAAATGGCTCATGCATTGGACAATAAACGCAGGACCGAAAATGTTATGTTAAAGCTTGATATAGCTAAGGCATATGACAGAGTACATAGGGGATTCTTGTATAACATGCTTCAAGCTAAAGGATTTTCTCTCAAGTGGATTGATTAGATTAAACGATGTATTTCTCGATTCTGGTTCTAGATATTGATTAATGGAGTATCCTCCGGAATCTTCCAATCGTCTAGAGGGATTCGGCAAGGCGACCCGCTTTCTCCGTCGCTCTTTGTGATTGCATCGGACTGCTTAGCATTCTCATTGAACAAATTCATGGACCAACAGCCCCGTGCTAGATTCAAGACCTCTTTTGATATGTACATCTCACATTTGTCTTATGCGGATGATACATTGATCTTCACGAGCAACCTTCCCATTTCCATCCAGGGAGTAAAAAACATTATTATTAATTATGAAGAGTTATCTGGCCAAAAAGTTAATACTAATAAGAGCGTTTCCATGGTAGGTAACAATAACAATGATGCAGTGGCCAAAGTTAAGAATGAACTGGGATACAACCAAGAAAAATTGCCTATTAAATATTTAGGAGCGCCAATATATCGAGACAGGAAAAGAGTTAGCTTATATGATGAGTTGTTAGGGAGAATCTGCGACCGTATTAACAGATAGGAAAGTGCTTACTTATCATACGGCAGGAGACTACAACTCATCAAATTTATCCTTTTAGCGCTGCCTACACATTTGTTTCAGATCATTGAGCCCTCGAAATCGGTCATAAATAGAATAAGGTATTTACATAATTTGAAGCTAAACTTTGGTTAATGTGAACTCTATTTTGTGTAAATGGTTTGGGTAAGCTGAAATCTGAGCTTTTGTGTTATGGGAAATCAATTTTGGGGTCAAATTTTTAGTGTTTCAGAATAGGGTTTAAGTTATTGGCATGGTTTGAAGCTAAAATTTGGGAAAGTTGAAATCTATTTTGTGGAATTTGTTTGGGTAAACTGGAATTTGAAATATTTTGTGTAATGGGTTTTCACTTAGTCCAAATTGGTGAGACAATAGAGAAATTTGCCAACTAAGCTGGATTCTATACCTAGTTTTAGGCGTGTGCTTTGTGATTGCCCTTAAAGTTGATAAATGAAGATGAGATGCAAGATTTATGATAAAATCTTGCATCATTGCTGATATCTTTGCTAGTTGATCCCAAAGAGACTGCTTAAGTAAGCTTATAGTGTTTGGGTGCATAACTTGGTATATTTTAATGGTTTATCCATGGTTTGGTGTGGATGTGGTATGTATAAGGTGCTGCTTAAGTAAGCATATAGGTGTTTGGGTGCATAACTTGGTATATTTTAATGGTATATTCTTGGTTTGGTGTTGATTTAGTATGTGTAAGATGCTGCTAGCTTAAGTAAGCATATAGTTGTTTGGGTACGTGACTTGGTCTATTTTAATTGTATATCCATGGTTTGGTGTTGATTTTGTATGTATAAAGTGCATCTCATTCTCCAGGAGTGTTGAGTTATATGTTTAGGTGTGCCTAATTAAAGCTGCTTAACTGCCCTGATTTGGTTTTTGAGTCTTCGCGTTTTTTTAAATGTGCTTATTTGTATCTTTATGTTGCAGGAGTTGTTATTTTCATTTCTTTCGAATCCCAGAAAGTGTGTAAGAAGGCAGTGAAAAGCACCTCTGTGATGCCCCGGTCTTTCGGTGGCTTAGGTTTATTTATTGTGTTATTAAATGCGCGTTTAAATTCCTTTAATTATGTAATTATGTGATTTAACTTGTGATTATATGAAATATTTGTCAAAGTGATGTATTTGAACTAAGTGAAATTGTGACTTATATGAATTACTTGAACGTTTGGTTAATTGCGCATGTATGATGAGTTCATGTGCCGTTTCCTTGTCTCGTGTTTTCTGATTTCGGTGATTTTCGAGTATGGCGTGCATTTATGTGTTATAAGTGAAAATATGTGTTCATTGCATATTCCCGAACTCATTTAACCATCTGAAACTCACCCGGAACCCAAACATACACTTATGCCCGCCACTACGACCCTACCCGCTTGCAAAGTCCATATCTCTCTCATTCCTTAACCAAATTGGGCAAAACTTGAACCCACATGACCCTAACCCAATAACCCATCAGCCCTTAAGATATTTATTACCTTTTGAATACCCCAAACCCTCCACTTATCAGCTGAAAAATCGGACCAAGAGAGAGAGGCAAGAGAAAGGGGGAAAGACTCACTATTCATCATCTTCTTCATGAGCCATCACTTTGATCCCTTCATTTCCTTGCTAGGTGAGTATAGATTATTGCATGGTATTCTTTCCTCTTTCATTTAAGCTATAGCATGCATATTATGATCAAGGTTTTCATGAGGTTTGAAGGTGTGCTTATACTTGAGGGTTTGAATTCCTATTATGTGATCATGCTTATTCCTTGGTTTCCTTTGAGTTTCATATGTGGGAAATGATCCTTAGAGCTTCCTTCTTGATTGTATGAAACCATATTGCATGATACTTGAAGCATCCATGACTTGCCATGAATGAGTTTTGCAAGAAAATTTGGAGATATGACCATATGTGCTATCTCATGCTTTAATCCTTGCTTGAGCCCGATTCCTTGCAT
Organism: Lippia alba; assembly: GCA_037834125.1. NCBI lineage: Eukaryota > Viridiplantae > Streptophyta > Magnoliopsida > Lamiales > Verbenaceae > Lippia > Lippia alba. Next base: position 1,300 of record JBBMKE010398752.1, on the reverse strand, counting down.
GTATGGAACTATTTTCTTCAATGTTTTGGTCTTGGATCGCCTTAATGTGTTAAGTGTGGGATTGGTTTTGGCTTGTTAAACCCTGTTTTGGCCATGAATTTTCGCACTAGGGGGTTTCCCATGCCCGTGGGGCTTTTCTCCATGCCGGTGGAAGAGGTCGAAGTTACTGCCTCATTTTCAGGGGTTTTCAACGCCCGTGGAAGTTTTTTCCACGCCGGTGGAGGTTGCCCTATTTTTTACCGAGATTGTTTTCCTTCGTATTTCTTCGTCCGAACTCCTTTTGTGTTAAAATTTTGATCATAGAAACATTTTGAAGTATAATTTAATGTCCAATTTATTTCACCCCATTATCTTTTCCAGTTTGTGAGATCTAATCAATTCTTTTTGGTGTCGCCACTTCCTCGTGAGTCTGCACTCATCCAACTTCGCACGTACGCCATTTTCACCTCACTTTGAATCACGATTCGTACCACACCTTCATGGAAAGATCTATGTGTCTATTTTCATCTCCCACAAGAAAAACCCAATTTAGACTTCTAAATCTCCAGATATCCTCATTTTACCGCAGCCTGCGCTTCGTGGAAAAACTGACAGATTCGGCAAAGAATGTGTTCGGAGCTTCTTCTTGTATTTCTTTCCATTTTTCTCATAATTTCCCACCCAGATTATGATCCTAACATGTTATATGATGTATTATGTGTATTTTATGAAATTTATGGATTTGTTTGACATGATTTATGCTTGCTATGAGTTCGCATGCTGACATTGTTCCTAATTGCGCATGAATGCTTGGCTTGATGATTCATGAACCTTAATTGCTCAATATGCTATGTCTTATGACTCTTATGGCTTGTGAACTAATTGAATTATGTGTTATGATCATTTTTGGAGAATTATGCATTGATATGAATCGAATTATGAAAGTTATGAACATGATTGGATTCGAACGTATGAATTATGAATGAAGTGATTGAGTATGAACTTTTATGGACATTTATTGTGCACATGAGCATCCTTATGACATTGATTTACCTTGCATGCATCTCATATCATGTCGCCGAGCGTCTTATTTGGTCTCATGTGTCTCACTTCACATTTCTTGCCCAGATTCGGGTCTAGTGGAGACAAGATCGTTTTGAAAGCTTGCTTCTTGTGTTTAAACTTCAAGGTGGGTTTCTCTTCTACTAGTTATGTGACCCGATATATAATCTCCAATGTGCAACGTTTTAAGCCAAAGTATTATTATGTATATATCGAGTCTTTTGAATCGAGTAAATGATTGCCAACGTATAGCCCTTTT
>JBBMKE010398742.1:0-12741 GCA_037834125.1 Lippia alba | reverse complement strand
TTATAAATTATTAATCCCTCTTGTAATATTATGCTTTGGTCGACCCCCCTAAACAAAATTTCTGGCTCCGCCACTGGTTGTAAACGTAACTATTCCTGGATTAACCAAACTCAACCAATTATATACAAAACATTATCAAGAATCATATGTACCCTAGCAACGTTAGAGAGCAAAGTGTTTCCTTGAGCCATGCATGCCGCCATCATTAGGGTTTGAGTTGCTCCAACGCTAGGGTAGTCGAGCTCGAATCTCCCTCCAACCAAACATTTTCCATTTGCAGCTTGTGCAAACACTTTGTTATCCCTGAAATAATTAAATAATGTCTACTTAGATGCAAATTATACAAAACTCTACATAAGATATGATCAACATTGCCACAACAAACCTCACGTCCACGACTGCCCCGAGAGCCCGAAGCCCGCGAATATAAATATCCACGGGCCGGGCTCCGATATCACAGCCGCCGGGCAACCCGACAACGGCCTCTCCAAACCGGCCAAGCAAAGGCCCGAGAACGAAAAATCCACCTCTTAGACTAGCAATGCAGGTAGGATCAGGCTCCACGGATCGAACCCGGGCCGCATTCACGACGACTTCATTGTTGGAAGAGAACTCAACCTGAGCTCCCAAAGACCCCAGAATGGACACCATTGTTCTGGTATCAGACACATCAGTCACATTTTTCAGCTTAGAAGTGCCAGAGCAGCAAAGGGTCGCGGCCAAAATGGACAAAGCTGAGTTCTTTGACCCGCTTATGGAAACATGGCCCGAAAGCTTGAATCCGCCTGTTATCACCAGTTTAGGATCCGGGTTGGTTTCTGTAGCCATTTTTGGGAGGAGGATGAAGATGGAAGAATAATGGAGTTGTGAAGGTATTGGTGGCAAGATTTAAAGAAGTTCTGTCACCTAACAAAGGGAAGGGTCGAAGGGACGTCTCTTCGAAATATTAAAATCTATAGTAATTAATCAATGAAATTAAATTAACTGAAAAGAGACAGATGCCAGCAAATCGGCGGGCTGAAGACCTTAAACTATTCTGATTCATGTTGAGTCATCAAATCTGCATTATTGCCTATTGGTTTGTGAATATTCAAATAAAAACGTGCAGCACAAGTGATATATATATATATATATATATATATAAAGTTTTGGCTGGCGGTAGAGTACAATTATTGACTTTGTGCGAATGTATATTAATGAAAAGCCCTCGTGATTACTTAGGTACCAAATTATATAAGATGCTGGATTAAGATTTGATAAATTATGTTTGCAGATTTTACAATACATGGCACGTGTTATGTTTTCCTTATTATTATAAGTTGGCAGGAGTATGTTTGTTATCTAATAGCAATTTTCTCAGAAAACTACAAAATTTTGTTTGTTTGTTAATTTTGTTCAACCATTCATTCCTCATCATTTAAGTCATTGTGATCATTGGAGCATGTTATTAATGGAAAATTTTCTAAGGTCCAAGGAGTATTGGCAAGGCGTATAACATTAATAGATGTGCAGAAAATATAGGTATAGCTAGGTGATGGGTAAAGGGAATTTAAGTATTAAAACTATATTAAGAATGGTTTTGTATAAACTAGTTCAAATTAAAGCTATATTTGCGTCCTCTATTTGAGAGTTATTTGCTCGGTGGTCAATTACTAGAAAAGGGTTATGTAATAACTATTTGAAATGGTACGTGGAGATAATATAGATCCTTCGAAAGGTAAGATTAATCGTGCTTATATCAGGACTGCCTCTGACTCCGCATTAATATGATATTATCCGTTTTGGGTTAAATCTGCACAAATTTATTTTTGGGCATCTCCCAAAAGATCCCGTGATTTTTATTTATCGATTTGAACGCATAATTTTTGTTTTTGGACATCTCCCAAAAGACCACGTGGTTTTTACTTTTCGATTTGCAGGGTTTTCCACTTTAAAAATTGTGTGTCTCTATTCTTATTTGATTTATTATTTTTCTATCCGTGGACATACTTGGTTGATTGTTTGTTGGGAATTTGAAGAGGAGTTTTGATTTCCGTTGCGTGCACTCGGTTTAGTTTATCCCTTTCTTATTAGCTCGGTCATATTTAATGGTTGAGATAAGTATCCCAGCCCCATTGCTTTGGCTTGGAATCCTGTGTTTTAAGTTCACGTTTCATTATTTGTTTCATTCACACATACGCATCAAATATATTAATAAACGGTTAAGATTAACAATTTCATTATGACCACTTAAAAAGCAATTAGAAATATAGAATAACTTTACTTGCGTAAACTGTAATTTGTAGGTTTTATTTTTCGGCAACATTCCAATTGCATTTCTTAGGCCTTAGCAGCCCAATCTTCAATTGTGAAACTATCGGCCCAATTAGTTATTAAGTGAATTGGAAAACCAATAATAATGTAAAAAAGGAAAAGAAAAATAAGTCAGGCTCCTCGAGCCCGATCCTGAACTCCTCAACTAGTCGGACACCTGACATTTTCGGGACGGGATCGGATCCCCAATTTTCCACCCCAAACCCGAACTCCCCGTCCCGCGCCCACCCCTATACATAATGGACAAAGACACATGCTTTACAGTTTGTATTATGAAAAAATGTATCATGTTCTGCTTAGAATCCTAGAATTTGTCACCATGTTAGATAAGTACTTGAGTCATTCCAGTCATCTTGTAAACCGTAAGTCAGTAACTATTAGTTACCAATCTGTTCAAAAATCCTAAATAATATTCTACTCAAGAGATCCTCGGATCTTGTCGATGAAATTCCATATTCAAGTAGTGAAGCATTTTGCGCCGATCCTCTTTCCAAAACAATTCTATAGTTGTCTCTGAACTCAAAATTTAGATACGCATCCCTAAAGGAGTCGACCAAATGTGTGAGATGATGAATGTTTCTAATTGAGGTTCCATTTAATTTCAAAACCTGATCGCTGGAAATATCCATGTATCCAATGTTTACTTCATTTTCCAAAATCTGTGATAGCACAACAATTTGTTCTCTCTTGAATCTTGGCATGGACTGTCTTGAGTATCTCAATAGTTCCAACTCAATGTTACCCAGTTGTAATTCTCCACCTATCAAAGGTTGTTAAAAAGGTGTGAACACCAAACCGGCAACAACTATGACTGTTGGTTTTCATCAATATGATAGGGCACCAGATGCACTTGTGTATCCAAAATGAGTTTGACATTTATATGTTTCCCTTCCCAAATAATGCCTAGTTCTGCTACATCACCCGTAAATTTTACTTTTGACTAGCGAGATAGGCTAATGCAATACACTTAGATGACCTAAAAGGTACCCGACCTTCGCAACCAACACGAACGCCATCGAAACTTACGATGACATTCCCCTCCTTCACCACATCAATGGTGGGTACATTCAAGAATGCCCCGGAAAGCGAGATTCTCTCAATATTGTAGCGTAAACCCAAGTGACGGAAAACCTGTGCACTTTCCGTTCCTGTCGTAGTCTTCCAGAAAATGAAGTATAATTGGAGTTGGAATGTCATGTCCTATATTCTCGGCATCATTAGATATGTAAGCCTGAAAAGCTACTCCAAGGCATTCTCCCTGATTGTTAAATATCGGGCCACCACTATTGCCTGGATTTATCGCAACAACAATTTGGATGACAAGCAGATCTGAAAAACCGTGAACATACGATGCTACCTCAATTCTGGAGACTACACCCACAGATACCGATATAGTTTCTCCACCCTCTGGGTAACCTACAACGATCACAGAGTCCTGGAGATCCGGCAATGATCCTAACACAAGAGGTTTAAGTCCCTCCCAGAATTCGTCGCTTTTGACGGACAGCAACGCCATATCACACTAAGTCCCTCTTGCTAGAACCTTCGCAAGATACTTTGTATCATCACCACGTCGTTGCACTTTGACCTGTGTGTTATGGCCCACAAAATGTGCATTCATCAATAATTTTCGGTCCCCGATCACGAAAGTACTAGCAGTACTTTGATAGGGTATTTTTTTTGTCAGGACATGGCAAAATTTGGTTCAGCGTAGACGCAGTAAAGCTTAACAATAGTGTCAAGCAAAGGATCGATCAGTTTCTACATAGTCATCGCAAATCTCCTCCAAGTCGTGTTTCTCGGAGTTGACGGAAATCCCAAATGAAATTCTTTTCTTGTGCATCCACTTGTATGCCATGTTTGATGTTCGACAAAAGAAAAAGGAAAGCATCGGTGAGCAAAGACTACCCAAAATAGGTATGGGGATGCGGCGGAGTGCTAACCGGCAGTATTGCATTTAATAGAGATATTGAAATGTTTGTTCAAAAGAGAGAGATTGAAAAACCTGTAATGGAGTGAGCGTTTGAATGGTTGTATAATCATTATTTATGGCCACTTTACGTGAGGTTAATTAACTATAGGTTATAAGTTCAATTATTGTGATCTCTTCATGAAAAAATTTCTAGCTTAAATCAGACTTATAAGTTCAAATATTGTGATCTTTTCTTATGATGAAAAATTAGACGATAATGATAAATCACCCGTTATTTCATTATCACTAGTTTGACTGAACTAGTTTCGAACCCCTCTTATTACGTATTAAATCTTATATATATTTAAACTATTTTTCTAAGTATATGATTGAATAAATAATGTGTTAGCTTATGTATTTTTTTTCATTTCGGTAGTAGCAAATTGTTGGGGTTGGGGAAGGGGCCAAAGGTGTGGATTAATTTCCAAGATTAGGGCATAATGTCAACCCTATTTTACATGTCAGTGCATATTTTTTACTCTTCAAAATTTATGGATCTAATTTGAAATATTAATCGATGGGGTTTTTTTAAATTACAAATTGACGCATTCTAACCCAAAACTCTAATATTAATCACTCTTTCGTCAAAGATCTTGCCGGAACAAGCCAGAGTTTCAGAGAGACTAATAAAGAGATCACACCAAAATATAGTTCGTCATATATCAAGGGTTTGTATTTATAGAATATGGGGACTTCGGGTTTTAGTCAATCACGTTACATTTTCTAGTTGTAATCTGAGATTCTCGATCAGATTTGTTACGGTCTCACCAGATTCTACGATATCTTCCTCAGTTATTGTTTCTTGCACAACACTTCTCCAGATCTCCTTCTTCTACACAATCTCCGCACAACTTGTTATATTTGCAAGTTGATTCGTTCTGCTCGCATGTGCTCCCATCGAACTCATATGTTCGCCCGTTCTCCTATCGAACTCATTCGTTCTCTTGTTTGCCAAACTTATATGTTCGCCTGATATTATCAATTTAGTGGATTGGATTTTTAGCATTATTCCCATGTTGGGATGAACCGTGTGATGGTGTCGGAAATGGTTTAGAGAAGAAACCAACACCAATACATTCTCTATTTGTGTTGTTTTCTTAGGGTTTTTAGGTTCCAACTCGATGGTAAGAAATTTCTCAGTTGGGTCGATGCGGGCCTCGGGGCGGGGAGCTTTGAGCGCTCGTTGCTTACCTGTGAGGCTATTGTCTATACCTACCAAGGGTTGACCTCTTCACTACCCAAGGATTCCTCGACGGCTCCCGGGGGCGTGTCGCTATCCAGACTTCCTGTGCTTGTTCATCTTTTTGTAAAGTTTGGCCCGCTTTCGCTCGGGACCATCTTCGTTGAGCTTTGGGAAATCCACCGTCTTCTTCATGGATCCCTGTTGAAGGGTTGGCTTTGGCTTGTGGTTGCGAAGAGACAAAATGTAGCATTCCCAAGCCTCTTTTACATTGCACAAGACTTCCTTTGTTCCCTCGGGGGTGGGGAATTTGATTTTCTGGTGGTAGGTAGAAATTACTGTCTTGAAGTCCGCGAGGGCTGGGCGCCCGATGATGTTGTAGGGCAAATCAACCTCAACAACTGCATACAAAACGCTAAGAGTTTTTCGCTGTGGGGCGCAACCAAAAGAGGTGGTCAAGCGTATCTGTCCGCGAGGGACAAGCTCGGAACCCCCAAAGCCAATGAGGGTTGTTCTGAGGGAGGTTCGTTAAATTCATTTTTTGGAACGTTGAGTACGGAAAAACATTGACAGAGCTTCCATTATCCACTAAGACCCTCTTTACAACATGATTATGAACGTCTACGCTAACTACCATGGGACAGTCAGAGGATTCACTGATCCCGCGGGGTGTTACAATGTGTTCCAGGTCTTTGTCACTGAAGCCAACAATGTTATTTTCACGCGAGCGTTGGTTTGCTTCAACAGAGTAGATGGATTGGACCTTTTGAGATTTTTGGTCATAGCTGCGCATCATGCGACGGCAGGAGGCATTTGAGTCTCCTCTTGAGGATCCCCCAGCGATCATATTGATGACCGCGTAAGGTTGGTTCTCCAACTCTCCAGCCTTCTGCTTCCCGCGATGACTGGCTTCTGGTGGGGGGCGAGGGCTCCTTGAGCGCGAGCGGCTCCTCTTTCCACCATGAGCACGTTCATTGCAACGCTCGTCAAACTTTTCTAGGGCCCTCACGAATTTCTTGAGGTGTCCCCCAGCAACGAGGCGCTGGATTTCTCTTTCCAGTTAGTGGCAATCATTGGTGTCATGACCCTTCTGCTTGTGGAGGGCACAGTATTTTCCTTAGCGCTTCTGAGCCTCGGTTTCTCTCATTCTCAGCAGCCGCTTGAAGAGTTTTTTGTCCGCCACTGAGTAGATTTCGGCGATAGGCCTATTGAGCAGAATGCGCTCGCGCTCGGACCTTCGCGGGGGCGATGGGTTCTTCTTCATACGCGGAGGGCTGCGGCGATGGTCATTCTTGGATGGCTAGCCTCTATCTAGGGCCCTTACCATTAGATGGGGGTGAGTCATCGCTCATTCCCGAGCCTGGTAAATGTCTTCGAAGGCAAAGAATGAATCCACTATCTCCCTTAGCTCGAGCATGGTTTGCGGTTTCTTCAGAGTTACCTCATCGGCAAACTTCTTGCTCATATAGTTTTTGTGATTGATAAACTGGAAAAGCACGTGGTGGATGAAGACCATTGAGGGCTGCTCCACGAGGAGAACCTCTTTGTTGAATCTACCCACAAAGGACCGGAGAGTCTCATTAGGCCCCTGGATGATGTGGTAGAGTATGGTTGCATCGGGGGCCGATGCTTTCAGAGAGTTAAAATGGCTGAGGAAAGCATCAGTAAGGTCTCCGTACCCTCGGATCGAGCGTTGGGGCAATTTGTTATACCACTCCTGAGCCATGCCTTTGAGCGACGTGACAAACAGTTTGGCCCAGTAATGCAGGGGGTGCTCATAGAGGTGCATCAGGAATGTGAAGTGATTGAGATGCTCCGCGGGGTCAGTCGTCCCATCGTATCAGTTAATGGTTGTCGGGATCTTACCCATCCCTGCTCTCGTCATTAAGACTTCATCCGCAAGGGGAGAGATTTCCAGCAGTTGGTACTCCCCTCTGTTCCAATCATAACCTCTGTATTCTTCATGGTGGTCCCTTCGCGCGAGAGGTGACCGTCTTCTTGGCTCGCGAGCATCTCTGGCCCTGGATCCCTCGCCCCCTGATGGGAAGCTTGGGCCCGCGCTCGAGAGAGATGCTACACCATGTCGTGGAGGTTGTTGAGCTGATTCTGGACATTACGAAGTTGAGGATTGCCCTCATCCCTCGTGTGAGTCCTTGAGACCCTGGATTGGACCTCTTCTCCCTCGTTCTCTCCTCTAACCCTTTGAGGACGGGCACCATTCAATGGTGGAGGTGGTGGAAGCTGCTGATCTTCCCTCGGAGGCACATCGTCCCTCCGAGGAGGTGGTGGAGGTTGTTGTAGTTGTTGTGCATACTGCGCTCGCGCTTGGGCGTTTTGAGCCGCAGTCTCAAGAGGATGCGCTTGCAAACCACCAGGGGTGGGGCGCCAGCATTCCTCGCGCCAGTCAGGAAGTAGGTTGTCGTGAAATGCGTCCACGCGTTCTGTGTGGGCTGTGCCTCACATTGGGCGTAAATGGCCAGAAGTTGCTACTCGGTCAACTGGGGCATCTCCACGCCCTGAATTTCTCGAGGCAGGTCATGGGGAGATGCAGGTTTCCCACATGATACGGCTGGACAGTGGGGAGTATGTTGGGCACCATGTTGTTTACCGTGCTCGGTACAAGTCCTTGCAACACTCCCTGAGGCACGAGAGTGTAGCCTTGAGGCAGCATCATCATAGAAACGAATGGTCCCACGTTGGTGACTCCCATGGTCACGTTTGTGGTGGCTGCGACACTCGTAGAAGCAGGTAAGGGTGGAAGAAGAGGATTATTATTTTAATTTGCTGCAATGGTGGGGTTGGTTAAACCTACGGTCAGATCCACGCCTCCGGCGGCTGTGGAAGCGGTGGCGGCAGCGGTTCCACCGTCGGGGTTTTCTTCGTTGAGAGGAGGAATGATGCCTCGATTGGCAGTAGCTCTGGAATGCGTTGTAACAACCATATCAATGGAAGTAAAGCAGAAAATATCCAAAGCAAGCAACGAATCGGACATTGGAAACTGGAAACACTGTTTGATAGGATTGGTGTTGCTGTTCGACTAGCTTATCAGAAATGCAAGTCGTGGAGGATGGTTTCCCACAGACGATGCCAAAAATAATGGTGTCGGAAATGGTTTAGGGAAGAAATCAACACCAAAACATTATCTATTTGTGTTTGTGTGAGGGGAAGACCATCATAGGCAAGATGCTTCAGGAACCGAGTTCCCGTTGAGCATGAATTCTACTAGCTAGGGTAACGCCTTAGTAAGGAAAGTGAAGCTATGAAAAGCTTGAAAGTGCTGCAAGGGAGTTTTCCAACTCAGTGTCTCGTGCGTGAAGAAAGGGGTTTTCTGTAGAGAAGATGACTTGAGGAAGGTGTAGTGATGCCTTCCTATTTATAGTTTAAGGGTGAGGGTATGTGTGTAATAGTACCCAAGTGGTCCTGAAAAGAGTGTCGCCCTAGACACGTGGTAAGGTGTGAGGGCTTGATAGCTACGTGCATGAGTCACTTTCACCTTTTGTGCCGTTATACCCAGCTGTTGTGTCAGAGGTGATTAGGCGATCGTTTATCCAGGGAGTGGAAGTACCCTTCAAACGTAAGATGGCTCGTACCGTCCTCAAGCGTGTGAACGCTCGGAGGTGGGTCCCTTGTACAGAGGTTGGAGGAACGGGTCGAGCATGACGACTCCGAGGGTTGATCCGGGCGAGGGTGTGATCCCGAGGGAACTTGTCTCCCTAGGTAGTGGGCAAGAACCGAAGCTGGGCGAGAGCCGCGAGCTTTCCCATATCGAGCGTAGCATTGGAGCGAGGGATGTCTTGATAGGAACCTCTCGGAAACATGTCACGTGGAGGGTGAGGATGCGAGCGTATTTCGGGTCCGTCAAATATTAAATTAAAAAATAATAATATAAATAAAAAAGAAAAGAATTTGAGAGTTCCATAAGTTTAAATTGTTTTTAATAGAAAAGTTTAAGCACGAAACTATTAAAGTACGTGAGCTACAATTTAAGTTAAAAAATATAAAAAAAGAAAAAGAAAATGAGAGTCCAATACACCAAATGAGTCTCTTAGTAACTCTGTACACTCTACGTGTGTGCAAAATAAAGAATTAAGATTCAAGTGATAAAATTAAGATTTTAAGTTTAAGGAGATGATCAATATCCACAAAATATGTGAAAAAGATTAAGATTAAGATTTAAATTTAATTTGATAAAAAATATGTGAATAAAATTTTTAAGGAGATAAATGAGAAGAAAAAGATAAATTTTATACATTAAAAAATGAAAAATAATTAAAGTGAGGTGAGAGAAAAGAGAAGTTATAAACATATTAGAGTGATAAATAAAAATAAGATAACACAATCGATAAAAAAAGAAAAAGAAAAGAAGAATGTCCAAGACTATTTGTCTCTTTCATTTAATATAATAGTATAGATAGATTTTTTTTCTCTTTTTAAAAGAGGATCAATATTGGTTCCCCAATTATTTCCTAATAAGACTCAAACCCGTGACCTACAAATTTATAGGTGCAGATGCTTACCACCTGCTCGTCTTATAATAGTATAGATAGATGATCACTTAGAATATTGATAAACGAAAAGTCTTTTGTGTAATAATTAATTATGCAATAATACAATTGGTTTAAATCACCCAAAATATTTTTCAAGCTTTTCTTCTCAAACCTCTTCAGAAAGTTCCCTTTCTACATCTAACCGTCTGTTTTCTAACAATGAGAAGAAAATTCTAGTACAAACTTTAATCAATAAAAAATGCACACCATTGGCTAGTCATTTTAAAGCAATATGTTATTTTCACTGCAAAAATTTTAAATATACTTATTTTTTTGTTAAGTGGTAAAGCTTTCTTTCTTATTTCTTGCTAATTCTTTTTATGGAAAAACAAAATTTTGAAGTCAAAGCTTAACGCTTCTTCTCACAATTGTTGAGATCTTTTTTGCTAATGGGAAACATACTGAATTATTAATTTTTCAATATTGTTTTTATGAATTCAATTGAGCGTGCAAAATTCTAATTTTTCAACAAATTGATATTTTCATATTATTATATGAATTTCAATCAAAAATACTGCAAATTTTTTTTTAAAAAATTATCCCGAAAAAAGAAAAAAAAAGATTTATATAGCATCAAACAGCACATAAAAGTAGGAATATTCTTTCATCCACATGCATTACATTACAATAGAATCTATTTGAAATTAGGGTTTATCTTTTTTCGCATCCTAATCTTTGGAGTACTTTGCACTTTAATACTTAATATTTGAAATTTTACATTTTAGTACCCAACCTTTGAATTTTGTTGCACTTAAATGCCCAATTTCAAATCCAACCAATAAGTGCAAAATGCGTGTCATGTTCTTAATGGTTGGATTTGAAATTGGACATTTAAGTGCAGCAAAATTCAAAAATTGGGTACCAAAGCATAAAGTTTCAAAGATTGGATACTCAAGTACAAAACACCCTCAAATGTTGGGGTGAAAAAAAAAGATTAACCCTTGAAATTAAGTAATTTTTGACAGTTTGGAAATAAACCCCTATAACACGCTCACTTTTTTTGGTTTCTCGATCGAGATGCTCCGTAACTTTTGCTGGTGGAAGGTTTTTCATGGGGTTTGCACCAATGAAAGGCATCCGCGGTCTTTCCATGGTCGAAATGCTCATTCTAGGGCCAAATTTTAAAGCTAGAAGAAAAATTCACGCAAGATTGTCAAACGTCTCATAAATTTACATTTGTATTTCGTGAGTTTTCTCTGAACAGCAGGGTAGTAAACAACATATTTTCCACTACGGAATGATTTAGAATGCTTGAAATACCCCTCTTAGTCGTACAATTTTTCAAGAACCCTCAAAATACTTGATATTCGTGCAAAGAACTAAAATCAATTTGTCGAGGCAGTGTGGAATCTCTAGTAATTCTTCCAGATTCCAGCTGCGAACTATCTCAACCTCTCTAAGAGAAACTTTAAAGCGTGGGGGTAGATGCATTAAGTCCCCACAACCAAATATTTTAGTACGTGAGGTTTTGATTGTTATGGAAGAACATGTCAGGGAGGTAGATCAATCCTTCTAAATGCTCAAACTGGAGTTTCGTAAGTGAGGTTATGTTGACCAAGAGATTTTCCAGAACCGAGTTGCTATGCATTCCATGGATGTATAATGTTTTGAGGTTTGGGAAATGATTCGTAGCACTTATCTATTTTTGACTACGTAGGAACTGCAAATAATCAAGGCATGGAGATGCAATCACTTTAGAAATATTTTGCATTTTGCACAATTTTTTTAAAGGATTATGAAATCGAGAAGAGCATGTTGATTCACCTTTAAGGATTTCTCCAAAGTGATGATATGGAGGACTCTGGACGACAACCCAATTCCTTACTACAAGTTGGAGATGACAATGTGGTTTCACCTTCTTGCGCACAACTCCTTACTACAAGTTGGGGATGACAATTTTTAGTTTTTCTTAATATTGTACATAGTGTTTGTTTTTCTATATTGTTCTTGTGAATTTCAATTTAGCGGAGCAAAATTTTTATTTGTCAATAAACACTCAGAAATCAAACTTATTAAAAAAACTTTAATAAAAAGAAAAAAAACATTTTGATCTCATAATTGTTGAGGTTTTTGTTTCATGTTTAATGGAGAACATATTTATTGTTGAATTTTCTATATCGTTAAGAAATCAAGATAAACTTCAACATCATTTAAGAATTTCATTGTACAAATTTTGTGTGGAAAAAAAAAATCCCTCATAATCTCTTTCCTCACTCCAATATTAGCTCACTTTTGGAGCTAGTACATAAAAGGTGCATTTAATACGTGGAAAATCCTGCATCTCTTATCTACACGGAGCTGACATTTTTGTTGAAAAGCAAACACAACGGAGACCTCATTTTTAACGGAGAGTCGGATACTGATGAATCGTCAATGCCGAGAAAGATCCAGAAGGGGAACATGTTCAATCGGTACTCGTTGCCATGAGTAGCTGCATTTCCCTCAGAAATGTTGTCTGGTTCGAGTGGGAGCTCGGGTGATGATGGCCCCTGGAACTCCTCATATATACAATCATGCCAACTCCAGCAGGAGGAAAGACATTTCGCATCGTGCTCCCTTTTGATTACTAGCCAATTGATCAGAACTAGAAAAACAACAAAGATACATATGTTATGTACACATACAATGTATACCGCTAGTAGTGTCATGTGCATAATTTTATATTTTTCTTATAAATTTCAATCTAGTGTAGGCAAAATTCTTATTTGTCAATAAACACTCGTTCAAGA
>JBBMKE010398731.1:0-12741 GCA_037834125.1 Lippia alba | reverse complement strand
CTGCAAACTAAAAAGTTGGGGAGGGAGAGGGGTCAGTCTTTCCACTTGACTGAGTGAGGGGCTACCCACACACGCTACATATATATAGGAGCAAGGCAAGTTCCAAGCACATGCATGGTTCATGAATCTGGGGATAGGTTTTGCATACCAAAAGTTTTCCCGTGATACATACATATAGGGATTTAAACTAAAACAAAGCTTACCGGGTTCTTAAACTTAAATCATAAGAAGCGTACTGAATCTTACCAAAACATATCAATTCATATTCAAATGCCTCATATTTTAATCTTACTTGGAAATCTATCCCCGTTTCATAACCTTTAACAATAATACAAACTTACATACATACATACATGCATGCGTAACTCGGCGGGTACGAGTAATATATCCCATCCTGGGCTCCTTAACATAAACATGCAAATCATATAGAACATACGTAACAGACATAACATATACCTCTTTCTCCGGTGATGGAAGGGTTGCGCGACCCTGACTATTCAGACAGACGAGGGGAGAAGAAGAATCAAACCCTCAGGTTCCCATTGTCCGACCAAACCTCCTGGTGGACTCCGGGTTATTCCTTTACAGAGTGGAGACTGCGCTCAGGCTTATCCCGACGGCCCTTCCAGGCGTCCTGACTCACGGACTCCGGGGCCCAACATAACTTATCGTAACTTAACGTAAACATATCTTAACCCGTTTCTAATCATAATGTACAAATCTTAAAGATACGTACCTTAACCTTGCTACAACTACGCCTTACTTACCTCTCCGTGTGAATTCCATATCCAATTCCAATGCAAGCATGTCCCGGCTTATAAGAGGCACACGGTTTGAAGCATAGTTGAGCGATACCAACACAAATTGAATTAAAACAAATCCAATCATACACATAAAGAAGGCTATAGTTCGCATGCATATCATACGGGCACAAATCATAGGGTTTAACTATAACCTAACCTCACCTTGTACCGAAGAAGCCAAAACCAAACTCGTGATTCACCCCGGAATCAACTCAGACCACGAAACACTACCCCGGGTGCACCTGAGCCAACTGAGAACATAAACACGGGACTTAGACTCATAATGAACCAATTAGACACTCGGCATATGCTTAAGAATGTAAATGATTCATAAGAGATGCAACAAGAATGCACTTAGGTCACACGAATCCAAATTAAGTTATATAGGGGCACAAATTGCATATTTCTCGTTAAACAAGTTCTCGGACTCCATAAAAGGGACATATAAGATCGTATAATACATACACAAAGCATTTACTTCATGCAAGAAGTAAGGAAGTCACATTTAGAGCATACAAGCGAAGTATGAAATCATCCAAGTGTATATATGAGCATACGAGGCACCATCGGTAACATATTGCACATAAGAGCATCAATTTCACACAAAGACTTCATAACATAGCATATAACACATATTTAATGAAGTTTACAAAACATATATATCATTCAAGAAGCATGGAATCACCACACAAGGCATGCAAACAAAGTACTAAGTCATGCAAGCACTTAAGAGAACACCTAATGCACGTTCGATCAAATCTTACACGTTTCACGTCCAAAAGGATCACAAATTGAGTACAACACTCATAACACATTATCCATGCATAAATCATACCAAATTCAAGCCATATCAAGTCATACAACACCATATCATGCATAAGAACAATCACACAACACACCACAAACAAGTACGAACAAGGAAAACGGCGAGACGAACAAGCAAACAAAGAAAACAGCCAAACGGTGGAGTAGGGGAGGGTAACGGCCGCTACACCTCCCCAAGCCCATACCAGGTAACGGTCGTTACCTGGTACAGGGGCTCCAGGAACAAGAACAAACACCCTTAACGGGCGTTACCCTGACGCTGGGCTGAAATCTTTGGATTTCAGCCCTGCTCCAGCCCTCAAAACCCCACAAGTCCTTCCCATACACACCCACACACATCATATAATGTATATGCAGCAAGAAACCAAGAATTCATGCCCTAAATCATGCCAAAATTGAAGCTAGAGTGATGAAAATGGAAGAGATGCATACATATGAACTTGTTCTTCACTTTTCTTCAAAGTACAACAATGGTGGTTTCTTATGCATCCACATACCATGAAATTCATGCTTGGAGTTACAAAGAGGGATGCCTAAGGAACTTATATCTAGCTTCAATTCAAGAATTCATGCAAAGAATGGCAAGAAATCATCAAAAGAGACATAGGTGCACACTATTCATCATATTGTCCAAAGCATGCTCCAATAAGCTTACCTTTCGAATTTGACAGAGAATGATGGCCGATTGAGCAAGAAACCCATTTGAGAATAGTGTTTGCCCTTCTCTTCTTTCTTCTTCCCTTCACTATCGGTTTTTCCTTCTTTTCTCTCCTCTCTTGTTGCTGATCGAAATGGGAAAAGAATGAGAGGAAAAAGGGTTAAAATGGGGTTAAGTGGGTTCAAGTTTAGGTCAATTTGATTAAGAAACGGGTTGGTTATGAGCAAAACGGACGGGTGTCGCCAAAGCCATCACAAGGGTCCCGTTTTGGGCAAAATTCGAGGGATCAAACTGAATCAAAAAGGTTTGAGGCCAGATTTCCTAGCTTGCATTTTTCATCACGAGTCCAACACCACTTCCAGAATTCGAATTCGAATTCTCGAGCTCAAGTTACGCCTTCCAGAAACCAAGGTGCGCTAAAACGGGTTAGCTCCTTTAGATCCCCTAAAAGCCCGTCACTTCGGACGACCAAAACACACGAAAAAACGAATTCCAAAACACAAAACGAGCACGTTAACACCAAAATCCCTCTCGTGAGCGCATACCTGTACATGTGAACGAGCGGGGTGTCACAGCCACCAAGGACTTCGCAAAGATTTAAAGAATCTATCTCTAGCCCCGAATTATCTATCACTAGATCTGGGACATAACGTAGGATCTAGCACTAAATTTGCACTTGCACTCAACTGACGATGCATTCTTCTTCGGTCTTCCCTTTTCAATACACGAATGAATTCTTGACTCATCCGCGTATCGTCATCCACGACCACCGCCTAGCTGCAGAAAAATACTTGTAGCAATTTCGTTTTTATACAAAAGGTCCTCCAGGGATTTCATGCAGATTTAAAGGATCCAACTCTGGATTTACAGGATCTATCACTAGATTTGAATGATCTGTCACTAGATCCAGGACAACACGCATCACCATGGTTCTAAATGGAAAGAAGGGGAAGTGGCGGAGAGAGCGCCGCGGCTGCGGTAGATAAAAAGGAATGGGGATGAGAGGTGAATTATGATTCATTAGGGTTTGGTGGGTTTAAATAGAGGAAATTTTATGGTGTTTACAAAAGAGCCCCTGAAAGTTCTGTACAATACAAAACAATTATAATCGTTAGTTATTAATATAGCCATTATTTATGGTTGTTGGTGGGTTCCTTAGATTGATATATAAAACTCATTTGAATCTCAATACAGAAAATTAAAGATTATGTCAAGTTCAACTACAGTGCCATTTGTCTTCCAATAGGATCAAAGTCTGCCATATTCTATTTATTATGCACTAGTCTGAAAGGATCCAACACTAGTTACAAAGGATCTAGTACTAGATCATGCACTAGTCTGCCTTGTATGTGGTTCTTTGCTCTTTGAATGATATCATGCTTGGTTTGTTGGTCTTGAATGTGACTTCCTTGCTTCTTTTGAGAGGTGTATGCATTGTGAATATGTTATATGATATTTTCTATCCCTTATGTGAAGTCCGTGGATTTATTTAACATGATTTATGAAATTTGTGCCTCAATATGCCTTGTATGTGATATAAGGTGCTCGCCGGGTCGTGTGTGTGTGTGAGTTTGCTCTTGATTTGTGAAACGGGCGTGGATTCTTAATTATTAAAATTTGTGGATTTTGGCCTTCGGCCTAACTCTTTTCTATATATATATTATCACGGGCTAAAATGTTTTGGATTGCAAAAACTATGCCCCAGTTCATGAATCTGTATACTTTTTGATATGCTTTGCTCCTATGTATATGTACGTGTGTGTGGGTTAGCCCCCTCACCAGTCTTTAGGACTGACCCCTTCTCGTTGTTTGTTTTCTCCCTTTTTATTCTTTGAGTTGCAGGTGCAGGTTTTGGTTTGGCTAGGCGGCGGTTTTTGTTTCGAGTCGTTCGAGTCTAGTTCGTGTCTTTTGCATCCTTTGCATTTTAAGTATTACTTTATAATTCTGTAAGAATTTGTATAAGATTATGATTCAAAATTGAGTATTTATGTAAGATTTATGTTTGCCCTTGCCGGGCTCGTGCTTAAGTTTAAAAGAGGCCTGTGGCGCCCAAGTTCGCATGTGAACGTGTGTTTAAACTATGTTGGCCCGTGGTCATTGCATGTGTGTTTGTTGATCCTGTACGCTTCCGCATTTTGTTTGTTTTTGTTGCGCGCTCTAATTGAGGGTCTAGACCGCCTAGCCTAGGGGAGATTTTATTTGTCTGCCGTTCGCTGTGGCTTGTTGCGTGTGTGGAGTTTCTATTTCATTACACATGATGAGCTATGGTGCGAGGGGTGTGGTGCCTTGCACTCTGGGGTACGACATCCTTAAAGTGGTATCAGGGCTCTAGGTTGCAAAATCGGAGCTCTGGAGTCGTGTCGAGTCTGTCTAGGTCGTTCAGCTTAGGATTATGTGCTCTGTCTGCATTCACTCTCATACTTTGTGAATTATTTGTAATTATATGCATTTATTGTGCACAGGAACATGCACTTACTGATCAACATGCACGTATATTGGTATTGTAGTTTGTGAATTTTCAGGATTTCACAATATTGACAAGACCTTGAACAACTTTCGCACCGATCATTCCATCCAAATTAAGATCTATACACCAATGAAGAAAATTATGGATCCGATAGCAACCTTGTACCGGGAGTTTGAAACTTTCAACCCTTCACAATTTCGAGGAGGTAATGATAACAAAGCTGAAGAATGGCTCTCGGGGATTGAAGGCATCTTTAGAGTGTGGTCGTGTGAATCTCACAATAGAGCACGCTTAGTCACACTACTTTTACAAGGACAAGCGAACTTATGGTGGTCAAAAGTTGCTCATCAACTAGAGGTGGCAAGAGAAGTATTGATATGGGATGTATTTATCCGGGAATTTAGGAAGAGATACATACCGGCGATTCTACAACAATGGAGACTTGAAGAATTTCTCGCTCTCAAACAAGGAGATAAGACGATCATGGAGTACTTGGAGGAATTCGAGAAATTAGGTGCTTATGTTCCCCACATTACGAACGACGATTCATTGAAGGCTAAGTATTTTATGGAAGGCCTTCAAAGAGAACTCAAAGAGGCCTTAGTTGCAAGAGACACAAGTACATGGGACAAGGCCGTTGAGAAGACTTTACGAGTCAAGAATTGGTGGATGGCGAGAAAAGATCATGAAGAAGATACTCCGGAACAACCATTCAAACTAGAATCATGCTCTAATATACAAGTTGAAGAGAAATCAGCTCATCAAGGTGCATCAAGCAAGAAGAAGAACAATAAGAAGAAGTTTAAGGCCCGTAAGACTTCTTTGGCCGAGAGAGGATTTCCACCGTGTGCACATTGTGGTGGGAGCAATCACACGTACGATGGGTGTTGGATTCGGTTGAAAAGATGTTACGCTTGCGGGTCGCCAGAGCACAAGTTTCAGGATTGTGACCGTTCGAGGGCTAACAAGCAGAGGCAAAGAAATCAAAGACTTCAAGTTGGAGATCAAGGTGCACCTAAAAATTGAGGTAATTGCATTCATGGCATCTCATTCATGCATCTTTAACTCTGGAAAACCCACTTGATTGGTCTCTTTCTTTGTTGTTTCTTTTGTTGTTGCGTTGCTTTGGTGTAAGCTTCCTTTGAGGAGTTTGCTAAGGTTGAGTGTTCGAGTATTTGTGAGTTGTGAGGGCCTAGTTGTTCGGTGGTTTTGGCTTGAAGGCGCCTTGTGAGGTACGGGTTTACCTTAGGCGTGGGTTAGTGGTGGCTTTTGGAAGTCTTTTTTGGGCTCAACGGTATCTTCGGGAGTTAGATTGAAGGCTAACCTTTGATATCCTTGGTGGAGGCAGTTGTGGTTTTGAAGGCTTAGTTCGGTAGCTCTTAGAAGGTATTTTCACCCGTTCGAGCATTACTTTGTGGAGTGCTTAGGTCCTATCTTTGAAGATGAGGGGACGTAGGGTGAGTATAAGCTATCGTGAGCTACACAGGTTAACTGTGGTGGAAGAATACCCTTTGCTAGCTTTGAGGAGTTTCATGTTGCGCCGAGTTGGGTTTTGCCAAGGGTAATCGACTACGTAATTGAGATAAAACTAAGAATTGCCTCAAGGAAATGTCTTTTGTGTTGTCGGCATACCCTAGGCAAATCTTTTCTAGGAATAGCCAACCCATCGACACGAAGGACAAGGAAGAGGTACTGTTTGAGTGGGAAGAGGCTCCTGAAGGGATTT
Source organism: Lippia alba (assembly GCA_037834125.1). Classification (NCBI taxonomy): domain Eukaryota; kingdom Viridiplantae; phylum Streptophyta; class Magnoliopsida; order Lamiales; family Verbenaceae; genus Lippia; species Lippia alba. Next base: position 6,262 of record JBBMKE010398731.1, on the reverse strand, counting down.
GCCTTCGGCACCGGCTTTACTAAATGAAGGTACTCAAAACTTCTTCGTTATTCCAAGGCATTAAGGAAGACTTTGGTACGCGTTGCTAATGGAGGGTTGGAGCCTATGTCTCAAGAAGTGTTAAGTCATGAGATCTATCCCACTTTTGGTTTGAGATGTACCAAGAGCTTGAAGAACCGGTAAGGTGAAGGACGTAAGGAAAGATATTGTAAACTTCGTGTAGCAATATCTTACATGTTATCGGGTGAAGATCGAGAACACTACCGGTATGATTCTCCAACTACTTCTGAATTCCTTTTGGAAGTGGGAGCAAATGGTCAAGGACTTTGTGTCCGATTTGCTAATACCAAGGGGATTTTTATTAAGGAAATAAGTGGTGGTTCCTTTTAACGGGTTGACCTATTTTTTCTCAACAAGATTATTCGCCAAGGCTTCGAGAGTTTGGTGTTTTGGGAAAGAAGAACCCAAGAGTGAAGTGAGAGATGCTCCAAAAAAGTCTCTTGCAAGGGGATTCCCTCGGAGTCAGTTTGTACCATCGAGATATTCGGGATATGAGAAGTCTTGCTCATTCTTCAATTGAGTGAGTAATGTCCCGAAGTGACGACAGTCTTCTTGGATCAGAGTGGTGCAGAAAAAGCGTGGAGTTGGGTTCGTGCCCGAGTTGTTCAAGATTTCACTTCGGACCTGAGGACAGGTCCTCTTGAAGGAGGGGCGGTTGTGACATCCCGACTTTTTGGCTCTACAGGATGTAATTATGTGCTTATTGTATGACTTAATTGAATTACGTGAAGTATTTGCCCTATTTGAATGTTGGAATTTGTATGCTCTCGTACGTGACTTCTCGTGCCCGTTTTGAATTCTGATTTCTGTGATATTTGGATATGCATGAGATTTATGTGTTATGCATGTGACTTTGAGCTCGTGGTGTGTTTTGGAGTTTGTTTGTCGTGTGTTTTGACTGTCAGAAGTGACGGGACTTTTAGGGGACCTAAAGGAGCTAACTCGTTTTAGCGCCCTTGGGTTCCGGAAGGCGTATTTTGAGCTCGAGAATTCATATTTGAATTCCGAAAGTGGCGTTGAACTCGTGACGAAGAATGAAAGATAGAGAATCTGGCCTCACATCTTTTTTAGCCCGTTTGATCCTCCGAAATTTGCCCGAAACGCGACCCTTGTGACAGATTTGCGACACCCGGCCGTTTTAGTCATAACCGACCCGTGTCTTATCCGAAACTCCCCATATTTGAACCCATTTAACCCTATTTAAACCCTTTTCTTACCCCATTTCTGCCCCATTTCGTCCAGCCTCAGAAAAGAGAAGAAAAGAAGGGAAACCGAAGGGGAGAGAAGAGAAGAAAGAAGAAGAGAGCCAAGCACTATTCACTCCGGGTTTCTTGCTCGTTCGACCTCCATTTCATGTGTAATTCGAAATGTAATTTCATTTTTGGATCCTCAATCTTCCTAGAATTCTTTCAAGTCTTGATTTGTTCAATTTGATCCTTGTTTGCATGCCTAATTCTAAAGAACGTGAATAGTGTAACACTTTGCCTCCATTGATGATTTCTTGCTCGTTTGTGGTTCATTTTTTATCCGTGAAGTGATATGTGATCCTTGTTGCATGCATTGTGAATATGTTATATGATATTTTATGTCCCTTATGTGAAGTCTGTGGATTTGTTTAACGTGATTTATGCAATTTGTGCCTCAATATGACTTTAAATGGATTGTTTGGCCTAAGTGCATTCTTATTACATTTATTATGCATCTTTTGCATTCGTGTGCATATGCCGAGCGTCTATTTGGTTCATCTTGAGTCTAAGTTTGTTTTTTGCCCTTTGTTTTGTTCTTAGGTTCATTTGGTTCGTGAGGAGGCGGTTCTCTTTTTGCCCCAGTTCATGAATCTGTATACTTTTTGATATGCTTTGCTCCTCTGTATATGTACATGTGCGTGGGTTAGCCCCCTCACCAGTATTTAGGACTGACCCCTCCTCGTTGTTTGTTTTTTCCCCTTTTTGTTCTTTGAGTTGCAGGTGCAGGTTTTGGTTTGGCTAGGCGGTGGTTTTTGTTTCAAGTCGTTCAAGTCTAGTTCGGGTCTTTTGCATCCTTTGCATTTTAAGTATTACTTTATAATTCTGTAAGAATTTGTATAATATTATGATGCAAAATTGAGTATTTACGTAAGATTTATGTTTGCCTTTGCCGGGCTCGTGCTTGAGTTTAAAAGAGGCCTGTGGCGCCCAAGTTCGCATGTGAATGTGTGTTTAAACTATGTTGGCCCGTGGCCATTGCTTGTGTGTTTGTTGATCCTGTACGCTTCCACACTTTGTTTGTTTTTGTTGTGAACCGCCTAGCCTAGGGGAGATTTTATTTGTCTGCCGTTCGACGTGGCTTGTTGCGTGTGTGGAGTTTCTATTTCGTTACACGTGATGAGCTATGGTGCGGGGGGTGTGGTGCCTTGCGCTCTGGGGTGCTACAGTTCTATCACAAGATCCTTCAATATATATCACTGGATTGAGGAGATCTATGACGAGATCCTTCATCTGAATGGACGCTTTTATTTTTCTTAATATTTTTCCCACCTACCACGCTCTAGATCCTAGCCTTCCGTGGAATTTAAAGGAATATCTGTAACCATTTGGATTTTTTGGGTACAAGTTGGGATGAAGCACCACGACCTAGTTACAAAATGTCTAGTGGCTTAGGGGCTTATTGAATCTCCAATCTTTGTTCCGCCAGGATTACACACTACACCCAAAACGTGATGGACAAGGGCCCACAGGGTAGGGAACACAATGGAAGTGTTGGTTCTTCAATTTGGGCCCAGAGTAGGGCCATATCTATCACTAGATTTGGGTCTTCTATCACGAGATCCTTCAATATCTATCACTGGATTGGGGAGATCTATCATGAGAGCCTTGATCTGAATGGACGCTTTTAGTTTGGCTTAATATTTTTCCCGCCCACCAAGCACTAGAATCACATTACGCCATTACGAGATGACCTTGGAAAAAGAATGGATTTCAAATGTTATAGTATATTATAAAATACCTTTGCCATTGTTGGCGTACTGAAATCAACCAAGTTGTATGACTGGCACGTTTAGGAAATGGCGACAAACCTTAAATGAATTAGAGCTTTTATCTGACATTTAATCAATATTTTATTATTTTCCCATTAATTAGTCAATCCAATCTAATCACTATCATTATCGATTATCGATTCCTTCCACTTTTTTTTTCCTTTTTTGTGTAAGAGTGAAGATTCAAAGATCAAAAAAATTGTTCATCTCCTTCTTCTTTCTTCTTCTACTGTTGCTCTCATTTCGTCTTTCTTCATACAGTGCATTTGAAAATAAATTGGGGTTTTCAATCCTCCAATTCAAAAGTTGACAATATGACACCAGAAGATGAGGAGAACGTCAACCCCAGTGTCGAGTCTCCGAAAGCTACACAACCCTTGCAAATTATTCTGGCGATTGATTACAATGAAAGTTTTGTTTATCTCAGGAATTTAGATTCTTAATTTTCTAACAAATTTTAACATTTGATTTTTGATACATTTCATGAGTTAAGAGACGACGATGATAAACAGAGTAGTAACGATAAAGAAGAAGCGGATGATTATTTTGTTCGAGAAAATAGGTATAAGCGATTATGCAAACAGGAACATGTAGAGGAGGAACAGGCGGAGAGACAAGAAGTGGAACAATCAGTGAAGGAGGAACGGGCTAAGGGATAGGGAATAGAACAGGCTGAGTAACAGGTGGAACCACATTAAACCCATTAAAGCATTCCTTAAAAAGTCAAAATTAAAGTTCAAATTTGTGTTTAGAAAATATATTGACCAACTCCCTCCAGGTTACAAAAAAGGTTTATCGGGCACTCTGTTTTATTTTCTCATGATGTATTCCCTTCCAACTGTGAAACAGAATAAAATTTGGTTTCTGATAGTAAGAAAGCCTGTCAGATTTGGCGTAAGGGAGCTTGCTCTTGTTATAGAGCTTAGATGTGGTGCTGGTGTAATCCTAGAAGGAGAGGAGGTTGAAAAGGTTGTACGTAAAGCAGAGCCTTTCCTTAAGAGAGCGCTTAGAACAAAATGGAAAAGTAAGAACATAAAAGATACCGATTTGGAGCCTTTGTTGAAAGATGGGAGAATATCTGTGAATGATAGTCGCAAGATTGCTCTTGTGCTTTTTGTTCAATACATATTGCTTGGAGTTGAGAAAGGAAGATGTGTAAATAAGAACTACCTTTGTTTTGCCAGTAATTCAAAACTTTTTTACAAATACCCATGGGGTCTATTGCCATTTAAGGCGACAATGGACACAATAAGAAGGAGATTAGTTGATTTTGCCAAATGGGATCCTGCGGATGCGACAACAAATAGGACATATGCTCTTAGTGGCTTTCCGTGGGCTTTGCAGGTGAGCATTCAACTCTCTTCGTGCTAATGATTTGCATTTGTTATATTTTTCGACAATGTTTTTGTTTTGTGATAGGCCTGGGCTTACAAAATGTGCCCAACTATAGCAAATCATGGGGCTGGCCGACGACCTAAAAAAATGGCTGAAATGCCACTCCCCAGGCTATTTAGATGGATGCACTCGAAAGTATTGTCGATTAGAATACAGGATCTGATTGGCCAAATAGATAGTCATGGGCTTGAGGTTTGATCAAACTTTTTACAGAAAATATCTAGTATTAACAACCCCTATTCTCATGCTACATTGGTTAAATTTTTTATATTTTTTTACATACGTAATCTAGTACAAGAACACCCTAGTCGCATGCTAGATTTCGGCCAAAAATTATTATTTCGGAACTAATCTACTACTAGAACCCCTTATTCGCGTGATAGATTTGTTACAAAAACCATTTTTACATAGGCAATCTAGTAGTAAAACATGTTTATGACGTGTTGTATATTCTTTCAAATGTTTGGAGTACTAGATTTTCCCATCTATCAAAGATCTTTGAATATCTAGTACTAGAATAATCATATCTATCGCTCGATCATTTAATTTTATTTTGTTCAATTCATTTAGAGCATAAGAAAGAGTGTGTGGTTAATATAAGGCTTAAACAAAAGATATATCTGAAAGATTATGCTCAGGATTGTGTGGTCCTTAATGATGACTTCTTCTAAGCTATTATGATAAATTACTACGTGTCAAGGGGTCTCATTGATGCGGAGGATTGCGTAGGAGTTGGGGATGACGACAATATCTGTGTTTTTTAAAGGATAAACAAGGCAAAGGGTGGGGGCCGAGGTACCGGTAGGGGTGCTTCCAAGGGTGGCAGGAGTGGTAAAAACCAAAAGAATAATGTAACGCCCGGCGCGTAACGTCACATCCCCCGAATCAAGACTTGGACCCCGGTCATGAAATGGAGGTCCCAGCCCGAATCCGAATCAAGGCAAACGGGGACACAACACACACTCTAGGCTAGGCAGGACTAACCCTTAAACCACATAACCACATGCATCAGAGCACACCCAAAATGCGGAAGCATAAACGTGCATTACATAATACAAATTGAGCCACGGGCTCTACAACGATTCAATACATGCAGCACAGCCTTCATAGCCTCAAGTACAGTAATTAAAATATGCCAAGATTTAAATACAGAAATTAAATATGAGTGTGTGTACACAAGTGATAGACCTAAAACAAGACACCAAAGACACGAAATCCCGCCTAGCACTCCAAAAGGGAACCTGCACAACACAACTGAAACAAATCCGGGTTCAGTCTATAGGAGACTGGTGGGTATAAAAAGCGGGCATAATATATAATACGACAGAATGTAAATCACGTACATGCAAGTTATAATCCCCAAAGAGGTTTTGAATTGATTTCCCATGTGGGTAAAAGAAATCAAATCAACTAATGGGATTATAACAACCAATTTCACTTCATAACATTCGTTAGGTCATAAGTGAGCCCGACATAAGGCTTCAATCTCCTTCCTCCACCTCGTGTATTCATAAATCATAATCATTATCATGGTCATATATCACAAATCATGCTTCATAGTTCATTAGTGATCATGCATACATTCTTTCGTGCTCATTCATAATCATAATCATAAACACCGTTTGGGCAATCCGTGTCCAGGCCTTCCCGCACGGTCCTCCTTCTCCGGGTGATGGTCGGGTGATTGGCCCGAACCATCCAGTTATAGTCCAAAGGGGGTACATGAATCCCCCAATGGCGCTCAGCTCCCATTCCCCGCCAAACCTCCTGGCGGAGTCCGGTATCACCGCA
>JBBMKE010398722.1:0-12743 GCA_037834125.1 Lippia alba | reverse complement strand
CTTCTTTTTCAACTTATTCACAGTTCCTATTACGTCACAATTCCCAAATGAACGTCCCAAATCCACTCCCTCTCCAGTTATGCAAAACACCATGGGAAATTTGACAAGGACTAAGATTGTCGAGCGAAGCTACACTCTAAGAAAACATGCTTCGGGTTCTCCGATTTCATTCTACACCAAGGACACACCACATCACTCACCCCCCTGCCTTCTACCTAAAGCCATTCCCGTAAGTCCCGCCATAACCTCCACGTAAAGACTTTAACCTTGGGAGCAACTTTCCTTCTGTATATGAACTTTTAACTGAATATCTATGTTCTTATTGCAGTGTTAAACACATTTGCCAATATTTCCAACTTCACCAAGCGGGATTGAAATATTCTCTACAACGTCTAACTTAGCAAAAGAGGCTCTAACAAGGTCCTCATCCTAGAAGCTATAGCACCCGCAATGATAGGCACCACATCCCCCGCAATACAAGTCTAGCCCACACATGAAATGGAAAGTCCAAGCAGGAGCCGGGCTCATAGCGAACGAGTGACAATAAAAAATAACACTCCTAGCTAGGCGAAATCTGACCCTGTACCAATTAATTCAAGAAATGCACGAGTGTAATGCGGAAGAAGTTTAAGACAATAAGAACTCACGGGCTCGCAATAAACATAAATGGGCTACAAGCCCCAATTAAAGAAATTATGCAATGGCCACGGGCCTAAATACATACAATAATCGGCACGACCGACAACAATAAAATAACAATAACATGCGTTGGCACAAAGGCCTATTTAAAGACTTAAGTAAATGTAACAATGTGAGATAAGACTCGAGTGTACAAGTAACTCGAAAGAAATCCTAGACTTGACTCCCGCCTAGCAACACCTGCAAGAAACCTGAAAAGTGGGGAAAGGGGGTCAGTCTATAGAAGACTGAGTGAGCAGGAGGTATACATAAATATAAAAACATGCACATGCAAGTTGTAAATCCCGAGCAAGGTTTTAAGTAGGGTAGTTCCTAGGAAGGGCAAGAAAGCAGTTGAGCAATACTCGGACTTTACAACTATCAATTTATATAATTAGTTACAGTTTCAGTCAATCAGTGGCTCAGCGAGTGAGCGTGCACAATTCTCCAACCTTAATCTGACCGTGTACAATAATTAAGTTCAGTTATAAAGGTGATCATGCAATCGGTAACGTAATGTGCAAAGGTACAATAGTGTATCAGTCAATGCAGTAATCAGTGTAGTAAAATAGTAATCCGAGGGCAGTCCGTGGTACCGGGCTCCCCACACAATTTCCTTCTCCCTCCAATGGTAGGAAGGTTAGCTAGCCTTCGACCATCCACTAAGATTGATCAGTAGGGTGCACGCCTCCCCAAAGACCGAAACTCCATCCTTCACTAACCTCCTAGCGGATTTCGGGTTCATCTCAATAGTGTGGGAGAGTGCAAGGGGTCACCGTCGGCCCGATACCTCTCCGGGTCACTCAATACACTCCCCCTCGGCCCCCGTCAGTACAGTAATGTGCAGTACAGTATCTCGCCAAAACAGGAAGGATCAGTAGATAAAAATTACAGTAGGTTCAGTTCAGTAAACATTTACTCGATAAGAAATGTACTCGATGACAGTTTTGGAAATAATATAAATATAAGTATGAGTTTAGGCCAAATCATTATTCATGCACGCTTTAGGGTTTAATATATAACTAGAATGGAAAATACCCTCACCTGGAAGATGACTAGACAAGAACAAGAGCAATATAATATGGGTGCCTATTTGATCCGGTAGTCTCCGCCTTGGAGAAGAATTGTACAAGAAGGGAAACAATGTGTACTCGTGAGCAATGACTCAATATGACACCATATAAGACGCACGACATTCATAATAGGTGTTTATGTCATGATATGAAATAACGAACATGTATATGAAATTATACAATAGTATGTTATGTCATGATCATGTTCATGTGCACAATAAATGTCCCACGTATCAATTAAGCATACAATTCAAGTGTATGTGTGATACGTGATCATATAACACATGCTCGATTACAATTTAAATAAATTAAATAGCTAAACAATTCATGCCTTGCATAAAACAATTAATCACACTTCCCTTAAGCATATAAACACGTTAGACACGTTAAGGAATCACGTAAGGCACGTAAACACAATCGCAAACAAGGAAACACGAAGGTCAAAAGCTCAAAAACATGGTCAACAGAGAGCAATCCCGGCTAGGACACGAAAAGCACTTAAAATGGTCCCAGCCGGGACAAACGTTCTGAGAGAAGACTGATTAGGTCTTCCGACCGCGACAAAAATAATCCCGATCGGGATAGACGCCCAGCTGCTACTGAAGGTGGGATCCCTACCGGGACAGAAAATACACTAAAAGGATCCCGGCCGGGACGAGCAACAGACAACAACACTGACAAAGGATTCCAGGCGGGACTAGAAATGAACTAATCCCAATCTCGGTCGGGACTCAAGGCGATAGAACAGGGGAGGGCTTCGGTTTTTACTGAAAATCGGCCGAAATGGCCAATTGAGACTTCATCGGAGCCCGAAACCAAAAACTAACAACAACCAACACTCAAGGGGCAAAAAAGTACGAACGAAACACGAAATAAAACACAAATACGACAAACCTAACAAAATCACACAAAACACATAAACATAGAAAACCTCCAAATACATCAAGAATCGAAAGAATACTTACTGGGAATGGAATAAGGATGTCAAGGTGAGTTCGTGGTGGCCGGAAAGTCATCGGATTCTTGCTGGAGTTGATGGAGTAAGCTTTTCCTCTTTTCTTGCCTTCTTCCTTTCTTGAGCTTGGAATAAAGATGAAGATGAGATGGAGAAGGAGGGTGGAGTGGTGGAGTGGTGGAGGAATGGTGGCGGTTCTGATGAGATAGTGGTGCCAGTGGTGGTGGTTCTCTTGGAGAGAAAAGGGCGAAAGAAGAAGGAGAAGAGAGAGATGAGAAAGGGGAAATGAGGGTGTATTTGTGCAGTCGGATAGTATAAGTTTCAAGACAATAGTTGATAAAAAAATATCCCAAAAATGAGTTCAAACCATACAATCAAGATACATGCATGTACCAAGAGACTAAAGCTACATAAACTCACTTAGATCTCACAAATCCAAAGTATGAATCAAAGAAACAACTTTACTAGGATAAAAGACTTAGCTGATGTACATACTTGCAAAAAGATCAAATAACCAACTGTTTCAGAACTGAATTTAAGCTAACAAAGATTGTCTACACAAGAGTGTTCATAAACTACACAATCCTAAGTACAAACATTAACTAAAAAGAGAAGAAGGGAAAGAAAATGCTTGCTAATCATAATAGGGGAGAATTTCCTTGTTTTCTTGTTGTTCTTTAGCTACTACAACTGCTATGTACTTCCTTCTTCAAAGGAAAAACTGAATGATGCTTTGTTCTCTCATAAACCTTGCTTATAAGCTTGGTAATCTCACCTTTGGCACACATTTCAAGGTAAATATTCTTTAGAATCCCTAAGTCTTATGATTACATGCCTTGAGATGCAAAATGTTGAGTAAAGCAGCTATAAGCAAGTCATTATGTCAAAAAGTAAAAGTCAGCCGCAATTTTTTACTTTAGTGAGGTGTCTGCTACGTCACCCTTAGTTCAAGGGATGATCATAGCTCAGGTCTTTTTCTGCACATGTAACTTCTTTTGATCTATATTTTGCAATGTAATTTGATCCAGCATAATTAGACCAGTAATGCCCTATTTAAGCATAATTAAGTAGATTTCCTATCAAAGGGGAGAAATTAAAGAATTTAAAGCATTAATTACACACTAACATTTATAGAATCGGGAACTGAAAATAAAGTGTGTAAGTTAGTCAAATCCTTATATGGTCTGAAACATGCACCAAAATAGTGGCACGAGAAGTTCGACACTGCTGTCTTGAGATTTGGATCCAAGTATAACAGTGCTGACAGGTGCATTTACTCCAAACATACAACTGACTACATGGTGATAGTCTGTTTATATGTCGATGATATGTTGATCATCGTACGAACATGATTGGAGTAAAAGAGACAAAAAAGCACCTATCATCGGTTTTTAAGATGAAAGACTTAAGTGAAGTAGATATTATTTTAGATATTAAAGTTAAAAAATATAGTGGTGGTTTTTTTCCAAACCACTCTCACTATATTGAGAAAATTCTAACTAAGTTTAAACACATCGAGATCAAGGAGGTGAATACTCCGTTTGACAACGGACTAAAACTCAAAGAAAATTCTGGTAGAGCTATTGCACAACTTGAGTATGCAATTACTATTGGAAGCCTTATGTACGCAATGCATTGCCTTAGACCAGAAATTTCCTTTGCAGTTTCGAAACTTAACAGATACACGAGCAGTCCCAATGCTAACCATTAGAAAGCTATTAGTAGGGTACTCGGATACCTTAAGAAGACTATTAGCTTTGGTTTATTTTATAACAAATTTCCTAGTATGTTGGAAGGGTACTCAGACGCGAGTTGGATAACTAGCGTGGGAGATAACAAATGGGTGGATTTTCACTCTTGTCGGTGGGGCAGTTTCTTGGGCAAGCAAGAAACAGACAATAATATCTCACTCTACCATGGAATCTGAGTTCATAGCTCTAGCACAAGCTGGACAGGAGGTTGATTGGATTAGAAATATATTGTTAGACATATATTTTTGGTCAAGTCCAGTACCTCTAATTTCGTTGTATTGTGGCAGCGAAGCAACACTTACAAAGGCGTACAGTGGTACCTATAATGGCAAGTCTAGATATATTGGTTTTAGACACGCGTTTGTGAGATAATTAATATAAGATGATATTATAACAATTGTCTACATGAGGTCAAATAAGAATTTGGCTGATCCATTTACTAACCCTTTGACGAGAGACTTAATAGCTTTAACTACTAAAGATATGGGACTTAAACCACCTGAACCAAAAGTGATGGTAACCCTACCTATAATCTAGGTTCCTCTTGATTATAGGTTCAAAGGGAAAAACAAGTCACAGTTTTAGTTAAGAGTTATCAAGTGGTCTCATATATAGTAGAAGATAGTTCAGTGGGTTCAACGTCCCTTGATTTTAGGTTCAAAGGGAAAAACAAGTCATAATTTTAATTAAGAGTTATCAAGTGGTCTCATATATAGTAGAAGATAGCTCAATGGGTTCAACGTGATAAGGTTGAGCTATGCTCTTAACAAAATATTGCACTTTTGCAATAAATTCTTTAGAAACATTTTGCCTTTATGAACTAGAAGGGAAGTTGCTTCTTATAGAGAGTTGTGGTTTACTCACCTAGAGGTTCATGAAAAGGGATATGGTGTGTGGCTTGATAAGCTCCAAGAAGTGGAGAGCTTGCTGTGTGAGAAAGAACACGTGTGTGTGATAATCCCGATTGCATTGCAAAGGAGTCGAGGTTCAATCTACAGACACTATCAACTTCGATGCAATCTTGAGTTATTTACACTAAGGGAAGGTTCAATGTTCGTCACTCCTTCCTTTAAGCACGTAATCTTTGAGAAAACTATTCAGTGACTTGTTTGGCAAAAAGGTAGTTTTCCAAACAAGTGGAGGATTGTTGGAAATATGCCTTAGCTTAATTCTCAATTAATTAGTGTAGAATTATTGAGAATAACAAAGACATATAAAAAGGTGTTTGGAAAACTAATCTTGTCTCACATTGGATTTTATAACATAGTATGACCAGCTATATAAGCTAAGATAATAAGAATGTTATTAAATCATTAAATGTGAGAGTGGACCGATGGACTCACACGCGTTGCTGTGCACCGCATCGCCTGCGCCCCGGCACGAGCACAGACACGGGCTTAGGCATGGGCCTAGTCTTGGTCTTGCTCCTTCTCCTGGGTCGTAGGCTAGACTAGGGTGAATGTGGTGTTTGATGGTGCACTTTGCACTTCACACGTATGCATTGTCGCAAGAAGCCTCGCCTCTGAGCCCAGAGCCTTTCTTTTTAGGCCATGGTTAGTCCAAATTCAGCCCAAATGAGACAAGATAGAAATGTCTAGATACATCCGTATCTGACACAAATGTCAAGTACATTGGAGAGATGTAACTGCCAAATAGTGGCCATTAATGAGGTATAAATTCAGCTCATTAACACCTAAAATTAATTGACCCATTCAAATCCCCATTAATTGTGACCGACATCTGAGAGTTATATATAGCTCATTCCCCAACCTGAAAATGTTGAACAATATAGCAAATACTTATCAGATTTCTTGTTGAATTGTTTTCTCCAAGAAATCATACCCAAAAGGCTTGACATATATCATGGAAGTGTATCGACTGCAACCAGAAATACACTTCCTAAAAATATGGGCAATAGAAACTTTAAGGACAGGGATTACCCGTGTCTAGCTGCCTTATTTCATACATAGTTGTTGACTCCATATCCCAGATTTCTCAACATTACTACTTATGAAGTCCATTTGAGTTTTAAAGCACACAGGAAAACGTGTAATTATTGTTGTCTTTCCAACCTCATTGTATAGACATGTTTTCACATCCCATTAGGTGATTTTAACATAATTTCACCTTTTTTTGTTGCGAAAAATCCCTTTGCTTCCCCTTAGTATTGAATGAATTATTTGAAGGGACACGAGTGGTTGAAATTACATAATTGCCAGGAGAGGCCGATCATGGTCAAGCTCTTTGAGACCCATTTATTTAGTTCGAGCTATTCGAGCCGAATTCCTTAGTATTAATCTCTTTAATTCATGTAAACTTAGATTATCGTTGATTCATCATTGATAGAACTAGATTTATATCACCTCACGCATCATAAATAATTATAAGAATCATTTAAGAAAAAGATAAAAACAGTGATGCTTTCGTCCTCCATTTTCAACATCAAATCTAATTTTTATGTTAGATTGAAGCTAGGATATGATAGTTAAAAGTATTTATACCAAAAAAAATGGTGGGGTTACATTTCCATGGTGTAATTCATTTAAATCATTAGGAACAAATCTCTCATATTAAGTCAAAATTATTATTTAAACTGAACTATTTGAGGAGGAAAATTCGAATAGGTAATGCAACACACAAAGAACTTTGTGATCCTAATCTTCAACATGAAGAGCAAAAGCATTTTATCGTCATCACAAAGTAAGCAGCCAATGTCATTGATGATGATAATGATGATGATTATTATTGGTCATGGGCATGGTCAAAAGGAATCCAAGAAAAGGGATTACAAGTCTTGCTTCTTTACAATGGGAGGAAAATTAATCTATTCTCTTGGATCTAAAAACTTGCTCGTAACTAAATTTAGCTAAGGCATTCGTGCGCAAAAGTTATCATCTCTACCTAGGCCCAGCAAAAGATGATTTTTACCCAACCCAAATTCAAACTCAAACTTAAAATTTTATCAATTATTCTTTTTCTTCAAACCCAACCAAATTCCATTGTGTCCAAATCCAAGTTTCAACCCAAATTAGACCCACACAGATTAGCTATTTTAAATTCACCCATACTCAACCTTAATATCTAAATGCTCAAAATGTCCTCATGATCCATTTCAAATACTATATATTTTTGTATTTTTATAATTTAGTTATGGTTTGAGTGTTGAATTTGCATGCTAAGCTAAGATCAACCACTTGGAGAACGTGGAGCCTTTCTTTCACGGTCGTGTCTTAATAATTGGATTCCAATTCATGCAGTCATTCTCTGCTGCATTACTCCTTTCATTCCCTACTCGCTACCATAACAAAATGTTTCCACTATATCTCAGGAGGGAAGTACGGCGGGTCCAAGTAGGAAAAAATGAACTAAACTAAGTAGGATATACAACAATGGATCAATTCATTCAACAAAATCCGTTCGGATTAAATTATTTTGAGTTCGAATTTGTATTTGGATAATAATATTATGGAGTGTGTTGAATAACACCCCACCATCAACATACATCGCCAATTTTTCATAATCAATTTACGTGAAAAATATTAATATAGCAATCAAGCTCATATCCCGTCTAATGCGCTTAGCGCAGCCATCCACAGTTTATGAAGCAAGCTCCTGCAATATTCGATGATACAAGCCAGGGGGTGTCCACTCAAAAATCCACCATTGATTAGCTTAACTATCACCTCCGAATCCGTCTCCAATTCAATTATCGAAAATCTTTTCTCCCAAGTCATTCTCAACCCCTCTGTAATTCTAACTTTAATACCGGGATTTCCCGCCGAGAGAGATTAGTATTTGCATGGAGTTAGAGGAAGATTACTTTGTGTGTGGTGACTGGTGTCTTGGGAGTCTTTGTTCAACAAAAAAAATTAAATTTGAGGGAAATTCACATATAACTATGTTATATTTAGGTCTAATTATAACGCAATCCATCATTATTAAAAAAAATATATTTTAAGAGTGAGTTAAGTCTAACTACCCTGCATTTAGACCTAATTACAACGTAGTTCATCATTATAAAAAAATTACATTTTATTCCCTATAAATCTTGTTTAATTTGAAGTCCCTTAACGAAATTTGCAAAGTACATTTATGTCCTTAATGGTTTTATAGGTGTTCAATTTAATATATGACCAAAATTACAAAATCGTTCATAAAGTTTACAAATATTAACAAAACGATCCCTATAAATTATGAATTTAACATGTCAGAGTTATTTTTGGAATGACATAATGGAACTCTAGGGACTACAAACGGTTCTTAAAAGTTAACGTACTAATTTATAATTTCCTGAAAATCGTGGACTAAATTGTAATTAGAGGTAAATACAGGACAGTCAGATGTAATTATTTTTATATTTAAATTCTTAACTTTGAGAACCGTTTGTGATATCTATGTTTCTGTTGTGAAATTCATAATTTGTTGGGATCGTTTTGTTTATATTTGTAAACTTTAAGGAAGATTTTGTAATGTTGGTCATATATTTAATCTAACAAGATTTATAAGGATTAAAATATAATTTCTTGATAATGATGAATTGTGCTTTAATTAGGCCTAAATGCAAGGTAATCAAATGTAAATATTCCCAAATATTAATATACCTTTTATGGGCCTTGTTTCTTCACATCGGGCCTCATATTTGGTGACGCGGTTGATACTTAGTTGGATTCCAAAATCCAAGGCCCATGTGGTTGGAAGCCTACTAAACAAGCTATTTTAAAAGCCATCGGTTTTATATTTTCCACACGTTTTCATCATGAATTACATCCATGATCCAACAAGGTAACATGTTAGAACAAATAATTATTTATAATTTTATACTTGACCATCTTATCATTTTTAAAGAATAATATTTGTAAACATAAAAGAACTTGAAAATTATTTTGAAACCATAAATTATTTGTAAATGCATCAAAATTATTCTAATAATAAATCCACTTTAGATAACCAAGAGAACTAACTATAGCACCTCCAGGCTATGGCAAATCATACAGACAGACAATCATCAGAACAAGACCTTAATGAAACATCAGGAAACACCCCAACAAAACCAAAAATAAAAATCATCTCAAATTAAATACTATGTACTAAAATTCAATCTACTTAAGAACCTTGTCACCTCACATTCAATGACTGAGATTTCTTCTTGCTTTGCCTTGAGGAAAGTGGCATTTGAATGAACCCAAACTTCTTTCTTTGCACAAAGTATTGCTTCTCAACATTCCCATCACCTGTTTGGTTTCCATGATTCAGGATCACTCTGCTCTGCTCCCTCAGCATTTGGCTCAAAGAAACATGTTGCCTTTCAGAATGATTCTCCACATGCCTCCCCACCATAACATCATCTTGCATAACCACTTTCCTAGTCAACACGTCTCCGATCGAGGTCATGGTTCGGAACCCGGGCGTCGATCTCTCTCGCTCGTTTCCATTGAGAATGTGTTGATCGCCACGGCGGGATTTTGATTTTCTGAACTTGAATTTAGAGGAGCCATTTCCTTGCTGGCGCTCCACATGCGTAGTGGAGAAGCAATCCTCAACAACGACATGGGATTGATCGTTTTCACCTGTTGCTTCCTCGAATTTCTCGAGAACAGGATCTTCGAGGTGACGGGCTTCGTTCCTTGCCTGAAGCCCGTTGGTGTCTATAAATTTGGTGTTGCACATTTCCTCGGCCTGTTTCGCTTTCAGAGTGAGAGATTGGTACTCATCGAGTGAAAGAGTGATTCCATTTTCAGGCAAGAAGAGAGCTTTCGAAGAAATGTCATCACCATCCAACCGCGCCCTCGTTTCAGCAACCGCAATAGCTTCCACCGCTTTAGCTGCTTCCTCCATTTTCTTGGCTGCATTTAATCTCATTTCCGCCATTCTAATAATGTTCTTTGTCCTCTCTATCTCTGACATCGCCTTCATCACCTCGTATCTAGAAGCCTCCGTCATCTTCTTGAACTGTTCGGCCTCAAAATTCACTTCCTTGGCGAGAGACACAGAAATATCAGGGACTTGATCAGAAACTCTCTCGCTCCTAGACACCTGATGATCCCCATTTTCATTACTCTCCGAAGTTCGCCTCCCTTCAAGCAAGAGTTTATCTTTCCTAAGCTTCTTGTTCAAAGACTCGACCGATGCCTGAATTACAGCAAGATCCACAGATGTCTTATTAAGGTTCAATTTCGCCTGATTCAACTCCATGAACATCAAACCAGGGCCATGAGACGAACTGTCATTGGGGACATTCATCAAACAGGTCTCGGGGTTTTCACTCATGAAGGAAGATAATTCCGGCATCATACTCACTTTTATACCTTCAACATATCTTTTTGCTTCTTCAAGCTCTTTCAACACATTAAGCGTTTGCTGCTCTTTCATCATCAAATCCTTCTCCAATTTCTCCGCATCAAACACTTCATTTTCATGCTGCAAGCAATACATCAATTCTTGTGAGCCATGAATGCACGTCAAGAATATACAGTTCTGAAAATTACAACAAGCCCACCATTCTTTATGTTCTGAAATCAATCCAGTTTCCAACCCGTGACGTAAATCAAGAGAATTAAGCGAAAGGACAAACAAGAAACACGCAAATTTCATGTACTAATCTCAACCAATTCTGCATTTTTGGTATATTGTATTTTCAACTACAAAACATAGCCATAATTGAAAAAATTATATAATTTAATGCATTTTTTTTACCGACCCCAATTTTGCTACCTAGAAACTGACACATATAAATTCCGCCGGATAAAATCAGTTTCCAATAAAAAATGATCGCATTAAATCACTTGATTTTACAGATACAACTTTAGTTTGCCTGCATAAAATTAAGAAAAAATTGAACTGTTCGAGTTGGTAGACCAAATTTATAAATTTATCAAGAAAACACTAACATGAGCGGCCGCTAATCGGAGCAAGTGGTGGGGAATCCACGGGCCGCTGCCGCCAAAGCGGTCCACCGCCTCCTTCACCGACTCGAACGGCGGCGAAGTGTCGATTTCCACTCGGGGGTTTATGATCTTTTTCGTCTCCGTAACGGGAGCAGATTCCGGGTTTTCCGCCATAAATTCAAAGCCCAAACTTTCAAAAACGAAACTTGAAATTCAGAAATTGGAATGTTCGTTGTTTGTGGCCCTTCAACAAAGGGAAATGTGTATATATACAGAAACCCAGTTGTTGTATGATTGCGAATCTGAGATCATCGCCATTTGTGGTGGCGTATGATCTGCAATGATGATGTTCGGAGAGGTTAAAAACATGGGACCAGGTTAAAGGGGACTGTAAATAAGTTGATTACATATTTGCAGAAGACGGTACAATTTGTAGAATTCTTGCATGCACCGGGTGTGGACCCCGATACATGCACCCACCATTTATTTATTTTAAAAAAATGATTAAAAGATAAAAAAATTCAAAAACAAAAAAAAATATTTTTTTACATTTTAAAAATGGTGGGTACATGTATCGGGATCCACACCGATGCATATAAGAATTTTCCTAATTTGCAATCGTTGGGGAATTTTGTCAGAAGCGTGGAGGGAAAAAGGAATACAGTATTACATAGGACCATTTGCTTTTGAATTGAGGCAAGACGCTAAAATTACATTTTGGTCCAATAACTTGTAATTTGACAACAATGGTTAATTATCTATGAGTTTTCTGTCCCGAACACCCTGTGTTAGGCAAAACGAGCTAGAAAAAATATGTGTTATAAATTATTATCATTAAAAAGACAGTGTTATTAATGTTTTTCTCGTAAAATCCTGACATTGTTAGATGCATTTCACCTGCTAAATTTGTGAATCTAACATTACTTTTCGGTGCGAAATGTCAATTATATCTTGATTCTGGCCATGAATGGTCTTGATATGTCATTTTCAAATAAGGTGATAACATAAAAACACTTAAATTTTATTGAGGATTGAGATTTGACAATGTGAAATGTCAATTATATATATTATGATTCTTTCAGTGCAAAATATCAATTATATCTTGATTCTGGCCATAAAGGGTCTTGATATGTCATTTTCAAATAAGGTGATGACATAAAAAAAACACTTGAATTTTATGAAGGATTGAGACTCGACAATGTGAAACTTAGTTTATTTAAAATAAAAAAAGGGTATAATTAGTATTTCACACTGAAAAGTGGTGTTAGATTTACAAATTTGAGTGTGAGATGAACAAAAATTGATTTGGATGTTAAAGGGGAACTATGTTGGTGTTTTATGAACAAAAATTGATAATCCACAGTCTTTTGAATGATAATTTCTAATACAAATTCTTGTAGCT
>JBBMKE010398687.1:0-24164 GCA_037834125.1 Lippia alba | reverse complement strand
GAAATATCAGGATTCGCCTTAGCCAGACTTCTGAATAGTCCTCTTCATAGCACAGTCTGATTAAGACATGTTTGATGTTCATAACACCTAATTTGAACTCTCATTTCAGTTCCAAATTCATGAATAATTTATGAAGCATTGCCATAGTTGGATATTCATGTGAAAACTTCCCGATCAGTGCAAACCTGAAAGGTTTGAATAGTTCGTCAATCTCATCATCGGAGAGTTGGATATGCGGGATACCGTTCCTCTCAGACACAGTTCCGCATACCTTTTTGGATGAGTCCTTATTGAAAACATGTAACTTTCCCATACGTGGGATTATTCATGCCGTCGTATCTTGCTGTTACTGGGATTTGTCCCCCGCCGACTGAAGCGCCGGAGGATCATCGGCCACTGGAGGCGGCCGGCTCATGGGGAAGAAGGGTTAGGGTTTCAGGTCGGAGAGCTAAATGAGTAGAGTTCATATAAATAAAGCCCTTGAGATATGATAAACTAATCTTTTGGTCTGATCTCTTGATTAGTCTCTCTGAAACTCTAGCTTACTTCGGTAAGATCCTTGAGAAAAGAGGGATTAATCTAAGGGTTTTGGGCTAGAACGCATCATTTATATTTTAAAATTTTTACTTTTCCCCTTGCATAAAATCCTGGATACGTCCATACTTGCAAATATTTGCAATGTTGAATGATTTGAACTTGTGTCTTGGATCTAGGGTTGAATTTAATCTTAAAAACTCATATCCATTCTCATCAAATTGGTAATTCATCTATTGTAATAAGGAATCTACTAGCCGGTGAATATATTAATTCGATAATGATGTACCAAGGTAATAGAATTACCTTACGTACCCGACCTCTACTTGATGTACGATGTTAGCATGTCAATTATACACATTTGTTGTACTTTTTTTCCTACCTTAACCTTTAGTTGAGCTTAATTCTATCTAGCTAGTGCTTAATTTATTTAACGAAATGGGTTATGTAAGAATTAAAAGAAATCAAGAAAAAAAATTGAGAAGTGCTGAAAATGTCTTCAACCATGACCGTTAAACATACCATGGCTAAGTGATGTAAACATAATTAAGCAACTTGCTCCATCTGCTCGTCATTGACCTGCTGAAAGCTCATGCAGAGAGTACTTCACTATGAATTCTTCCACTCTTATTAGCTAATTTGTCACTCATGTATTAAGATAAAATTTCCTATGAGTGGTCAATTTAATCATGTGGCATTACTGAAAAAGAAAGACTGAGAAACATCAAAAAAAGAGGAAACATCAAACACTTTATCATTTTGGGAAAAACAAAATATCTCTCTCTTCTCTCTAGCGCTACAGTAGGCAGAGTTTTATTCATTTGAAAAGGAGGAGATGGAAGACTTTTACAACTTATTTCAGATAGAGAGGAGGAGATAGAAGACTTTTATGACTTATTTAAGATTTTCTCATTATCTTTGATGAAAAGCTTTATAAGAATGTCTTATATCTAAACTCTTAGGGCGTCGTTATTTTCCTTGAAAAAAGGGGTGGGTTATTTAGTTCCCCATTTTTAGAGCTTTACTTTGATTGGTAATTTATTTATTTGGTTCCATGAGCCCCGATAGAGTGCTAGGAATCATAAGGGTAAATAGTCTTCTCAAAAGAGAGTTGTTAAATACACATGTGGAAATGAATGAGTTGAAGTTACAAATATATCTCATACATTGTTCTTCAAACGGCTATTTAGGTTTACATTAGCTGTATTTTATTGGTGTTTATCATATTTAAACGCTTATATATTTATTTGCACCTTCACTAAGTAATTTTTGTTTTCAATTGTATGGTTGCAATCATAGATATTTTATAATTAAATGAATTTTTAAATTGAAGGCCCTATTAGGATTTATGAAAAATTGGAGCAAATACATGTTACTTCATGCACATTTCAATTCGTTGAAACAAAGTTATTTGTCAAACTGGATTGTTAAAACAGAGTTATTGCCCTTGAGAATGCTACATTTTGATTGATGATAATGGATACCTATAGCATGTTACTGGTATAATATGTTCTATTCTCAATGTCATGTTTGGATGAACATTAAAAAAGTTTATAATTTTATTTTGCCTAAGCATGTATTAATCCTTTTTGCGCCATTTGAACTGTATTCACTCTTAAGCAAACGATATCAACTTTGTACTTTGAAATGACCCTTGTTACTGATTTGAATTCCCCGCTTAAATTGAATATTTATTTCGTGTAAGGTTTGTATTAGCTAGTATGTATTTGTTCTTGGTTGAACCATCTTACCAGATGGATGAAGCAATTTCTTTTTCATTGACTTCACATATCCATTTCATTTTAACAAATAAAGGATTGTACAATCTATACAAATATAATTGATGTGTCTAATCACCAATTCCAAATTATATATTATCATGCCAGCTTTGCAACATATGAGACAACATACATAATTATTATTGGTAACCCAATCCATAATACAAATCAAAACATTACTCATTTACTTCTTGGAATGTCACTACTATAGTCGTCTACATAAGAATACCCACAATTTATTTGATATTTTGAATATTAACATGCATCCCAATGTATGTGTATAAAGGTAAGTTTATGTCCAACGGTTGGTTTACAATCTACAAAAGTAAATACTGCACATGTTTAAACTAAATAATATTTTGTCCAACGCATCAAAGTAAAAAGTGTCTTTGGTTAATTAGACAACAATTTTACTATTTTTAACTAGCCTTGATGGTTTATAACCCAACAAAGTAAAGACGCCCTTAAATTCTAGACAAGGGTTTTCCAATTTCATGTTTAAAATTCGTGAGATTTAAGTGTTTTTATAGTTTTTAATTCATGATATCTTACTTAATTCTAATTTACACGATTATTGCATATTTATTGGTGGTAGATTAGGCTAGATTTTTCATCGTTAACTTTTGCATACAAATCTCACGTTTTAAACTTATTTGTAATTGTCAATGTTAGCCGTGATCATGGATTAACCATCACTAGAGTTTATTTTCATATGTTTGATTTGTGTTGGGAGTTTGCAGACTAGTTTAAATGATACGAACTTGAAAGTTCATTGGCTATGATTGGTGTCACTTTCGTGCTTTAATGTTGCCTTTAAATTAAATATTAAGTTCGTATCTACAAAGTTGTTTATCGATCAAGGAGTTGATTACACATGGCATCTTAATCTTCGTAAGTTAGAAAGAATGAGGTTGTTAGAGCTTATTGGCATAATAGTCAATCTATCATAGGATTAAGAGCTTATTATTGTATCAATACTTGAATGAAAAGCATGAATCAAGAAAATCCCTTGGCTAGGGTTCTATTTCCCTATTACTTTAAGTTTATGTTCTCTTTTTAGTTATTTAAATTCAGTATGTTCTCTATTTTGCTGCACTTTAATTATTTCATTAACCTCCCCCTTGTTTTTGTTACTTGTTTGCTTAGTTATTGAGAATTAATAGAACCACTGAATCTCTGCGAAATCAACCCTTTACCACTATATGCAATTAATTGTGTTTAGTAATTTAAAATTTATTATTGATGGATTCGGCACCCATTATACGATGGTCATTCATGTCAGGGATGATTATCTCATATTCCTCACAAAATATCTTCACTTTATCAAACAGATCATCCCAACCATTCTCACTAAAAATTTGAACAAATTTATTCATACTAACAACAACATCCATTGCATTCAAAATATCCTAGGTTCTGCATTGGATAATTCTACAAAGATTATCAGTCATTGCCAATAATTCAACCATAAAATACAAGATGAATAAAAATTCAAAATGTGTCATAAGCTCCATCAGTTGTAGCTCTGACAGATAAACCAAATTTGTCATTTATAATCTCACTAAAATCATGAAGAATAGGATCAAACATATTAAGTCAATGAAGACAAGATTTTAAGTGAGAACCCCATCATGCATTACATGCACATTGTATGGTACCCACTTAATTTTTCCCTCTTTCAGTTTCGAATTCACCATTTGAGATCATCTCTATAATCCGAATAGAATTAGCAATTTGTAGTTGATCATGACATTTTGAACAAGAATCAAGTAGATTCACAATAACAATCAAGTGCTGAAATAAATGTTCAATAGACATCACACCATAGTTATGAAAGGCAACCGCCTGGCTCGCCTCAGGTGCCCCAGGCGGCCAAGCGAGGCCTTCACGCCTCTCTGAGACCAGGCTAAGGGAATGACGGCAGGCGGCTTCAGGCAAGCGCCTTTTCTTATCTCTGAAGAAAGCGAGGCGATGAGTTTTAGGCGCCTTTTTGTTTTGTTGTAGATTTCTAATTCCTACTTTTGCGTTATAGTAATCCCTAGGTTAATAAACTTTTAATATATTTTAATGGCCTTTATTTTAATGGGCTTACTCTTAATTATTAACTTAGACTAAAAGACTACTTAATAAATAAGTTTAAAACCTAAATTTTAACACAAAAGAAACTAAACGTGAGAATTCTATCTACCTTCTGCATTCCTTTCTCCCACCGAAGTCTTCCAAGTTCCATGTAACTTTTGTCCAAGTCTCCAAGAAGTTTAATTGTAAGATCTTAATTCTTAAACTTGTTATTTTTCTCTCTTTTGTCTTTATTTAGTTGGAGTTTCTGTATTAAATTTTTTTTTTTACTTGTCATTTGTTAGTCATAAACATTAGTAGAAAATATCTGTGTTGGAAGTACGTCAAATTGGAAAATCCAAAGAATACGAACAATACTACATGCATATATTGTGATGAAACCTTCACTGATAGTATTTGTAGAGCAAAACAATATATTGTTGGGGGTTTTGGGAATGTGAGACCGTGTGAAAGAGTGCCGGATGAAGTGAAGGTGGAGACTCGATAATATATAAAATCGAAAAAGAGAACTAAAGAGCAAATCAATGAAGAAAAGAATATTCAAAAACAAAGATTTCAAGAGGAGAATCTACAACTTTATGGTGATGAGGATGATGAAGATGAGGAGCAACTTGGTGACTTGTCAACCAAGAAAATCAAGATGAAGAAAAAGGGACTAATGGACATGTTGTAAATCATGGTGGTAAAACTAACGTGAAAGTCATGAAAAATCAGAAGGATTTAAATGAAAAAGCCTTAAAGCAGTTGTGAGAACGATCATATTCTACTATAGCGAGATGAATGGATGATGCTAGGATTTCTTTCAATGTCGTAAACTACGAAAGCTTTCAACAAATGGTTGATGCAATTGGAAAATACAGTCCAGGGATGAAAGCTCCAACTTTTCATGAAGTGAGAGTTCCTTTGCTTAAAAAAAGGTTGCTCGAGTGAACGAAACTATGGAAGACCATCGAAAAGAGTGGAAAAAAAATGGTTATTCCATTATGTGTGATGGTTGGCAAGATAAAAGAGAGCGAACATTGATTAATATTTTAGTGAATTGCCCAGGGGAGTATGTTCGTAAAATCAATTGATGCATCTGACTACTCAAAGATGGGAGAGAAGATTCATGAGCTATTAAGTGAATTTGTGGAGAAAGTGGGGCAAGAAAATGTGGTTCAAGTGGTTACCGACAATGCAACAAATATGAAGTTAGCCGGTAATAATATGATTCAAGAATTAATTAAATTAGTCAATAAATATTATTATTATTAGCATCTAATTTTCTTTTTCTTGTAGGCCATTTATTGGAGGTGAAGTATCCAAATTTATATTGGACACCATGTGCAGCACATTGCTTGGATTTGATGTCAGAGGATATCTTTAAGAAAAAAGATATATGTTCAACCTTTTCAAGGACTGTGAGATTGATAGTTACATATATAGGCGCCCAGGTCTTGTAAACTTGATGAGAAAGTTTACAAATTTAGAGTTAGCGAGACCTGTAGTTACTCATTTTGCAACAGCTACCCTCACTCTTACAAGAATTCACACATTAAGGAAAGAATTGAGGATAATGTTTGTTTCAGAGGCATGGAATAAAAGCAAATGGGCAAAAGGAGCAAAAATGGATTGATGTAGTAAAAATCGTTTTATCTGAATCATTTTGGAGAGGAGTAGTAAAAGCTCTGAAGATTGCTAATCCTCTTGTAAAGGTTCTTCGATTGGTTGACGGTGAAACTAAGCCTCCAACGGGATACATTTACGAGGCTATGGATAGCCAAAAGAGGCTATTGAAAATAGTTTTTCATGTTGCAAGGAGATGTATGAGTGTTTCTTCAACATCATTGATAAGAGATGGAAAATCCAACTTCATCATCCTTTACATGGGGCAAAATACTACTTGAACCCAGAATTCTATTACTCAAATCCAAAAATTGAGAACGATTCAGAAGTTACAGAAGGGTTCTACAAATGCCTTATGAGATTGGTGTCGGAAGCAGACATACAAGATAAAATCACGGATGAGTTGATCAGCTATAGAAATGCTGAAGGATCATTGAGTTTCGTTTTGGCAAAAAGACAAAGAAACTCAAAACCACTAGGTATAAAAAATTAAAATTAAATAAATATTATGATAATATCTTAGTGAATAAAATTACTAATTGAATTTATTCACAGTGGAATGGTGGAGAGTCTATGGAGGAAGCGTACCACTCTTACAAAAATTTGCCATCAAGGTTCTTAGTATTTCTTGTAGTGCATCGGGATGTGAAAGAAATAGGAGCTTCTTTGAACATGTAAGTGGTAATTAAATCGTTAATTAAAAGTAGGTTTTTTTATTGTTGATAATAATTTATTTGATAATTTTGTTATTTAACAGGTTCCAGCAAAAAAAAAAAGGAATAGATTGGCTCAATCTAGGTTAAATAATCTAGTGTTTGTGAAATATAATAGGGTACTTAGGCGACGTCCGAGACCCTATTGACCCTATATCATTGAATGATATTGATGATTGTAGTGAATGGTTGGTAGGTGAAAGTAGTGAAGATAATTCCACTGAAGAGGAGCTTTTTAGTGATTGTTTGTCGGTGCATGATATTTCAAGGGCCTCAGGAGCATAAGAACGAGCCTACAACACTAGAGTGCGATCATCCACGACAACATCATCAATATCCCCAAGTGTTGGTGTTGGATTTTCTATTTAGTGTCTCACATATTTAATTAATTGTACATGGGCTATCTCATAATACGAGCCCGTTAAGTGATCTATTTAAGATATATTTGATTATATGGGCTTATAGAAATATTTATTTGAAGTGTGGTCTTTTATATGTAGAAACTTGTGGACACTTAATTATGATTGATGGGCCCATAATTAAGGTGTCCTACTTTGGATTATAAATTAGAGTTGCGGTCCCTAAGTTAGATAAGTTCTTTGTCTTCTTTTTTGCCCCATCCCAGAAAGAATAGAATTGACGGTGTATCAAGGCTTAGAAGATCACAACCTTGGATTGTCGAGTCAACTACGGATTACTATGGATCAAGGTACGCTTCCTTTTGTGTGTTCTTGATGATTTTGACATATTTGTTACGGTTTAGAGATTTTTTCTACAGTTGTTACTAGTAGGTCTAGACAAAAGGCCAGTGGTAGACAACTTAGTGATGAAGATGATGAGAATGAGGACGATGAACAATAATGTAAACCGATAGTTGGTGGCAACGAGATGGATAATTTGGAATTTAATTTGAGTGATGCGGATTATGAGTAGTGATATGCGTAATATTTAGGCTTAATTTTTGAGTTATATTTAACCTTATGAACTTTTTTCATTTATATGAGTTTTTGAGTTATATTTAGGCTTAATATGAGTTTTTGAATTTTATTATTATTATTATTATTATTATTATTTTAAATTATATTGCCTCATTCGCCTTTTTGTCGCCCGCCTCTCGCCTTTCATAACTATGCGTCACACATTGAGCAGTTGAACTAAAATTAATTGCATATGGTGGGCAAAGCAATGGACATAGTATGCGGATGAGTAATCATTCAAACAAAGAGTTTGTAAACCATTTCATTCTCCTCGCATATTGCTAGCACTAGCCTTATTATCCGCCACATGAACCACATCAAAAAATATTTTCCAAACATAACCTTTTTTACCTACAAATCTTAAAAATATGGAAATTTCTCTCTTTTTTATTCATCCTGAGATTCATCAACAATAAGATAATGTTTAGCATCACCAATTTCTTTCCTTATAAATTTTTGAACTCAATTAAAATAGAGTGATAATATCTCATTTTGAATTACATGAGATGTATAAATAACATTTTTTTGAAGCATTTTCCAAAACAGTTGATCTTACCTCATCATTTTGTGAAAATTTGTGTGCTTAATGATCTCAATGAAATTGTCAAGATTATGCGACTCTAAACTTTCATCTCGATTTCTAAAGACTATACCTTAAAATACACATAATTTTGCAACATTCATTCAAATGATTCTTGAAAATTTTGTTTAGATGATTCTTTTTTCATAATTCGGAATTTGCTGCAATTGATTCATTAAATCATGATAATGTCTAACAGCTTTACAAAGACTTTGTACTATTTTCTTCATAAGGTAGAAATGAGCAATTTTTTCCAACATTTTCAACCTTATCATAAATGTGTTAATATTGCTCTAATAGCAATAATTGTTTAAATTAGAAATTTATTAAAATTTACATCCTTTTTCACAATTTTTTTTTTCATTCACTAGCAACATTTACAATAATCCAACATTTTGTAATTCGATTGAAACAGACCACTATAACAGTATAATGTACCAACAAAGTTGGCCGTTACTGGTATAAAATTTGTTGTTTGTTAAATTTGTTTTATAAATACTTTGGAGCCCTCCCATTACACACACACACACACAAACAAAACAAAACAAAACTAAGGCTAGCTCAAAGCCTCAATGTAATGAAAATATTAGAAGCCCATCAGTCCGGCCCATTAATCCCAAAACAAAAAAAAATTAAAGAGTCCAAATGTCCAATGTAATGAAAATATTAAAAGCCCATTAACTCGGCCCAACAAAGAAAAAATGAAAAAGTTTTGCGGTGAACGTGGATCGAACACGTGACCTTCATCGAACACGTGATCTGAAGCTCTCCCAACTGAGCTATCCCCGCTTTGTTGATATATTTGATTTTTCATTATATTATAAAAACTGGAAAGTATGATTCGTCATTCGTGAATATTTGAAGTTCAATTTCAGAGAATATTTATATTCGATTTGATTTGTAACATTAAATTTACGTATAGATTCGATTTGTTCAATTTACATAAAAATTTATGAATATTGTGTGAGGTTGTTAGAATATTATATTCCCCGATAACCTTCGATTAAACAGAAACATATAGTGACAAATGATCGTAGATGGTAAATAAAAATTAAGATACTTGTTATAAATTATACTTTTATGGGGCACCAAAATCTTCAATTTATTGCTTAGTTGTCTCAGTAATGCAAAAACAGAGAATATAAACCAAGACATTCAATTCAGGGTTTCAAATTTGAATATTCAGTCGTCAGAGACAATAACAATACTTTGCCCTTACCCCTATGATTCAAGCGTGTGAAGCTCTAATGCACCGACACTTCTAAAAATATCATTTTGTCGTGTCGTGTCGTGTCGTGTCGGACACGCGTGTCGGATACCATGTCCGACACTCCTCACGTGGAAAATTAAAAAAAAAAATCCGTGTCGTGTCGTGTCCGGTCGCCGTGTCCGTGTCCATGCATCATAGGTGCGAAGTAAAGAAGACATCAATTTTTGCTATTTAAGGGAAATCCTAAATTGGTGAAGCAAAAAGTAGCTCCTGATAAATTAGCAAAGATTTTCATTGCCACAACTAAAATTTGCTACATTACTAACCATCAAAGTAAACTCGTCCTTAATTTGTTCATAATTTTAACAATTTTTACCTCGACACATTTTAATTTCTAAATTATAAGTTATAACATATAAAACGTTTTAGTATTTAGTAATATTTTCTTTTAAACACACGCAAACGCAACTCCCAATAAAATTTGAATCCTTTACGTATCTTCTTTTTGCTCTTCCAATAAAATTTAAATTTGTTACACATTATTTACATATACTTACTGATCGGGAATAGAAAGCCTGAATGAGAAAGGGGAACCTCGACGGTTAAGCTCGGCACCCCGGGACTATAAGACCGTCGGTGCACTTTACAGTTTAATCCAGACGGAGGTCGATCATCGCGAGAGGATGATTTACTTGACGATGAAATCGAAGCTTACGCCGCACAAAAATTTATGGTTGTAAGTCGTGACTCGAACTTCTTCTTTTAACGTCTACTTGATAACTTCCTCCATTAACCAACACTTGTTACTGCCTTCAGATGGGACAAGATATGTTCTATATCGCGTGGAGGAGCTGGGTGCATAGGCAGTTGAGGATTCAAGCTGAGAAGTTGGTCGAGGGCTTGCAGGAGGGGTTATCGGAGAAGAACAAGCAGCTGAAGGAGGCGGGGACGGAGTGGGAGAAGATGGACAAGGACCTTCTCGATGCCATATAGAGAATCTCAGAGCTCGAAGAGGAGCTGAAAAAGGAGAAGGCCAAGTCTTCGCTGTCCGAGAAGGAAAAGTCGGGGCTCAGGCATTAAGGGCAGATCGAGGGAGAGAGGAAAGGCGCCATGCGGGCTATTACGAAGTGCAGGGAAGGGTTAAGCTTGTCTATCTCTGAAATCGAAAGAAGGGGTGCCTATCGATTTATGAAATCGAGGGCTTTTTCCAAAGCTTGTGGAATCCTGAGCTTCAAGGACGTCGAGGAGGGATTTAATCTTTGCCTCGCTCAAACGCAAACGGCTGGATATGTGCCCCGCAATTACGGTGAAGAGAAGGTGGGCCTCTTCCAAGACGATCCTCGACCTGCCGACCTGAGTCTGCCTGCCCCCAAGCCAGATCCCGAACGGGAGAAAGAGGAGTTTGAGTTTGCCATTGTCCTTGCACAATCCATGTATAAAAATGAACCCAAGGATGGAGGGGCCATGCCGCCAGAAATCGACATCTCCCAATCATTCTAGCCAGCCGATATTTACCCCGACTACTTTGGCCAGGAAGCTGTTGTTCCTATCGAGGAGGGGACCAACCCATGAGATGGAGAGAATGGACTCGCCCTATCTCTGAGCTCAAATGTTTTGCCGAATGTGAACCATTCTTTTTGGGATTTGACTATTAGGGTGAATCTTTTGCATTTTAGGTGTCTCGACTGTTAGGGTGAGCGCCAGTAGTTGCTGACTCGAAGCCTATTTGTAAATAGGTAGGGGCTCGAGCGTTGATTGCTTTTGTGAGGAAAATTCAAATGTTTCTAAATAGGTACTCGAGGGTGTTAGGCTCGAGATTTCTTTGTTTTTGAGTGTTTAAGTTATTGGGTATTTTAAGTTGTAATTCTGTTCTTTTTCGTTAATGAAATATCTTACCTTTTGTTGAATGATTCTTTACCTTATATTCGAGTTGTATTATCGAGAATGTTGTATCGATAAGATGTGTGAGGTATACTCTAATCTTTCGATGTAACCACAAGATGCGATGAATATCTGAAAGGAAACAAGGATAAGATCAAATCATAACATAAGATTTCATTAGTAAAAAAGGATTAATGTACAACTGTTGAGTATAAAGCTTATAAATAAAACTTCTTGAGGTTGTGGGCATTCCACGATCGAGGAAGGGGTTTTTCTTGCAAGTCTTCGAGGTGATATGATCGATTCTTCCCGACAAAGATAACTCGATAAGGTTCTTCCCAACTGTCATCAAGTTTTCCCACATGCCTCGTGACATCAGTTCTCTTTAGGACAAGATCTCCGACCTGGAAGCATCGAGGTAAGAGATGCTTGTTATAAGCCTTTAAAGTGGTCGCATGATAGTTTTGCATTCGCTGATAAGCTTTCTCTCGAAGCTCCTCGATCGTATCGAGATCAAGAGTGCGTCGTACCAAATTATGTTCGAGTACTTGCTGCTCAATCCTGGGGCGTGATGTAGAATGTCTGCTAGAATCATGGCTTCCGACCCGTATACCATTGAGTATGGAGTTTACTTAGTTGGTATTCGAGGTGTGGTTCGATAAGCCTATAGTACCCCGTCCAATTCATCGACCCAAAATTCCTTCTTGGCGTAGAGTCTAGCCTTAAGATTTTGAATAAGAGTGCGATTGGTGACTTCCACTTGTCCATTGGCTTGTGGATGTCCGACCGATGTAAAGCGTTGATTTATTCGAAAGTCAGCCAGATATGCCTTGAGTTGAGTGCTTCAGAACCGCGGTCCATTATCACACATGATGACTCGAGGGATTCCGAATCGAGTGATGATGTTCTTCCGAATAAAGTCTCGGATGACATGATAGGTGATATTAGGAACAACTAGGGCTTCGACCCATTTGGAGAAGTCATCGATGGCCACAATGACAAACTATCTTTGTCGAGAAGCTAGTGGGAAAGGTCCAATTATATCGATTCTCCACTGGTCGAAGGGCCATGCAGATTCGACCACAATCATTTCGGCCGGGTGTTGATGGGACAAGGTAGCGGTCTTTTGACATCTTATACACTTTTTGACAAACTCGTATGAGTCTTTTCGGAGGGTGGGCCAGCAAAAGCCTGCTCGAGAGACTTTTAGAGCGAGAGACTTGTAGCCCAAATGATTTCAGCATGATCCAGCATGGATCTCACCGAGCACTTGTTGTACCTGGGATGGTCGGAGCCATCGTTTGGTCGGGCCCATAAACGCCCTTTTATAGAGCCTTCCTTCATTATCGAGAAAATAGTTCAAGACTCGGTATTTGATTTTCTTTGCTTCGATTGGGTTTTCGAGCATTGTTCTGTCTCGAAGGAAGAGGACCAGATTATCGAGCCAACAGGGTTCGGCTATATCGATAGCGCGAACCTGGGTCGAATCTTAATCGATCGCTCTGAGGTAAAGAATATGACCGTTTTTACCTTAGAACCTTGCTGGCTGCTAGCGAATTTTGATAAGGCGTCTGCTCGGGTACGTACATCAGTTGAAATTCGTCAAAATCAGCCAGGAGTTTTCTTACGAGCTCGAGGTATTTAACTATAGTCTCTTCTCGGGCTTCGTATTCTCCGGTGATTTATCCGATGATAAGCTGAGAATTGACCAGAGCTCTGAGTCGGGTGATGCCTTGTGTTTTTGCTATCTTCAATCCTGCCAAAATGGCTTTGTATTCTGCTTCGTTGTTTGTAGCGGGGAAGTTGAGGGCGATGGCGTATTCGAGCATGTCGACGTGGGTGTTCTGTAGGGATATTCCCATTCCCCTAGCCCCTGAAGAGGTCGAAGAGCCATCGACTGACATAACCCATAAGGTGTTGTCGACTCCCATTATGGTCGCGTTGTCTTTCTTGGCTAGGAAATCAGCTAGAATTTGAGCTTGATATGCCACGCGTGGTCGATATGATATTTCAAATTGCTCGAGTTTGATTGACCAGCGAGTGAGTCGGCCGGAAGCATCGGGCTTTTCCATAATTTGTTTCCTAGACTGATATGATAGCACAATTATTAGGTGCGCCTGGAAATATGGCTTGAGCTTTCGAGATGAGTGAGTTACCGCAAGGGCGAACTTCTCGATCTCTAAGTATCAGATCTCGAGACCATGCAGAATTTTGCTCAAGTAATACACAGGTAAGTGCTTTCTATTCCGGATGGTCACCAAAATCGAGCTAATGGTGTCGTGGGTGATAGCCAAATAAAGATATAAGGGTTCTGCGTCGATGGGTTTGGCTAGAAGTGGAGGGGTCATGAGTTATTGCTTGAGGTCCTCGAAGGCTCGATCACAATCTGGTGTCCACCCGAAGGATTTTACATTTATCAGAATCTTGAAAAATGGGAGGTTTTTCTCTAAAGATCGAGAGATGAAACGATTAAGGGAGATCACTCGACCAATCAATCGTTGTATGTCTCTGATCGATTCTGGTTTGGACAGTTGTTGGATTGCCTGGATCTTTGCGGGATTTGCCTCGATACCTCTGCGACTAACCATGTATCCCAAGAATTTCCCTCTGTCGACTCCGAAGGTGCACTTGGCGGGGTTTAGTTTGAGGTTGAATTTCCTTAATAGATCGAAGGCTCGTTTGAGATGATCGAGATGATCGATGTCCTTCTCACTTTTGACAATCATGTCATCAATGTAAACTTCCATAGAATTCTCTATTTCAGACTCGAAGACTCTGTTCATCATGCGCTAATAGGTTGCCCCGACGTTCTTCAACCCGAACGACAGTACTTTGAAGCAGTGGATACCATTGAACACTATGAAGGTTGTCTTCGGTTCGTCTTCTTTAGCCATACGTATTTGGTAGTAACCTTGAAACGCGTCCATCATGCTTAAACATTCGTAACCCGCGATGGAGTCGACAAGTTGGTCGATTCTGGGTACGGGGTATGGATCCATCGGACATGCCTTATTAAGGTCGGTGAAGTCGTTGCACATGCGCCACTTTCCTCCCGGCTTTGGTACTAATACTACGTTGCATAGCCAATCGATGTATTGTATTGGAGTGATGTATCGGGCATCCAGTAGCTTGTTGACTTCATTCTCGATGATCACGTTGTAAGTGTCATATTATCTTCGTAATTTTTGTTTTATAGGCTAGGAGGATGGATCGACATTGAGGTGGTGCTCAATGACTCTCCGATCGACTCACACCAGTTCGAAAGCACTCGAGTTGAAGACATTGAGATTGTCTCGAAGAAAATGTATGAGCATGCACTCTTCGTTCCCTCGGTGCCCTTTTTCAATGTAGGTATTCTTCTCCGGATGGCCAGGTAAAAGTTCGACTATCTCGAGTTCTTCAGAGGATTCAAGCTTTGGTTCTTCTTATTTTTTCTTCTTGGATCGAGGACTCTTGTGATCGAAAGAGCCAGAAGTGGTGTTTTTCGAGTCACTGAGGCATTCCTCGGGCAGAAGGTTGGAAACGGGAAAAGAAATCGGGTTGTCCTCGGGGTTCGTATTTTTCTCCATCGATATAGCATAGCATGTCCACGACACCGGGACATCTCATCTTAATTTGCCTATTCGAAAGGGCGTAAAGAACTTAAGCATTTGATGGAATGTCGAGATAACAACACAAAAATCGATAAGCCCGGAATGACCGGGATGATATTGTAAGTCGAGGGCATTTCGACCACCAAGTATTTGATTTCACGGGTAGCCCTTTTTAGTAAGGTTCCCATGGATGTAATCAGTCGAATTCAACCTTTGGTGTAAACTTCGGCGCCTCCGAAACCTATTAATGGAGTTCTGATAGGATCAAGTAATAGCTTATCATGCAAATTCATTCGTACAAGTGTCGAATACAAAATGATATTATTAGAGCTTCCATTATCAATAAGAGTTCTAGATACAGCAAAGTTGACAACATCAAGGGTGACGACCTTTGGACAACTTGGTGCGTCGTTCCAGTGATGTTGGGTGTCTATTACACCATTAGAACAAAAAATAACTTCCTTATCGCGCCACGACTCGTCACTCTGCATATTGAAGATCTCTCGAGGACCAAAGTACCTCCGAGCAGCCTCTCGTCAAGTTTGTTTTCGAGCTGTCTTTGAGTCACCACAGGATGGTCCCCCTGTAATCATATCGATCCTTCCGAGACAAGGCAGATTGTTTTGCTCTCGCTCGGTGGGCGATTTGGCTTGTCGTGCTCATTGGGGGGACGCATTGACTCGTTGGTCTCGATTTCGAGCGTGGTCATCAATCTTTTTGATAAACTCTTGCAAGTGTCCACCTTTGATGAGCCTTTCGATCTCTTCTCGAAGGGCGTTACAGTTGGCAGTGTTATGTCCTTCGTCGTGGTGGAAGTTGCAAAACTTGTGCTTTCTTGATTCTTGGCTGTGTTTTTCATTGGTTTGGACTTTTTGAGGAGTTTTGGGTCGATTACGTTATAAATCTTCTCGATCGGTCGAGTTAACTGGGTAAAGTGCTTGCGGGGTTGTGAAGGTCCGGTTGCATCGTTCTTCTGTCGATTGTCAACTTTTGAAGACCGTGCAGGGTCACTCTTCTTAACATGCATTGCATTGAATCTTGAGGTCTCGAGTTCTTCGAGTTGCATCCAATCGCAAGCGGCAGCTTAGATATCGGCCAAGTTCTTAGGCTTTTGTAAGAAGATGTAGCGAGCACAGTCATTACTGATTACAGCCTGGTGGACAATTGGTATCAAGAGGTCAATGCTTGGCTCATCCATTTTGATCACAGCTTGAGAAAATCGGGTGAAGAAATCTCTTAACGACTCATTGGGACCCTGTTTGATCTTATAGAGGTAAGTCGAGGGTAATTTGTCTCCTTTCATAGAGGAAAAGTGGGCAACAAATTTCTCGGTCAAGTTCTGGTAAGATTGGATGCTTCGAGGTGGAAGTCGATTGAACAAATCTTGTGCAGGCCCCTCAAGTGTTGTTACAAAAATCTTGGCCCAGATATCAGGGTCATGCGGAAACATGTTTAGTTGCATTTCGAGACTCAAGACATGTTTCTCCAGATCGGTTGAGCCATTGTAGGTGGGAAGGCCGGTTGGAATTTTATCATCAGCGGTGGTTTCGATAATGGCATCACAGAACGGTGAATTGGCTTCTCGAATGCTCCGGTATCTCTGCGCACGGTCATGAGGAGGATGTGGTCGTTCGTCCTGATCATGAGGTCGGTTAGCGTGTTCGCGTCGATCCGAGTGCCAACTCGGAGATTGACCACGAGATCCTTGGCCCTCATGGCGATTACCTTCTCGGGGGACCCAATGAGGTATTGGTTCCGCAGATCATTAGAGCGCACTATTCTTCCTCGATTAAACCGTCTAATCTCGTTTCTTCTTCCAGCAGGTCCCAGTCGACTAAGTACTCCGGTGGAATCGCACTGGGAGAGATCTTCATATCTCCTTCCTTGTTCCCTTCGTGAATTCCGAGTGGTGTAAGACTGTTGAGATCCAGAGTCTCAAGAACAGCGCTGGCGGGACACGTGAGTGCGTTCACGACTGGCGTGGCGTTTTCATCTCGGACTCGGAGCTCTGGAGTTGGCTTCTTCTTCTAGCACTTCGAGTCTTTGCGCACAGGGTGCCGAGGTAATTAGGGGTTCGGGTTAATTTCAGCGGGCGCCGGTTGCACGACCCGTCCGCCTGTAAAGTAGGCTATTGGAATTTGATAGTTGACCGAAGGTCCGTAGACCGGAACATTGGCCACTGGTAGGATTGGGGCCAGCGGTCGAGGATGGGGGCAGGTCGGCATCCTAGGTTCGCGTCCCTCGACGGCGGCAGCGACTGCTTCGTCTCGGCACTCCTTCAAATATTGTTCGAGTTCGGGGGTGGAGTATACTAGGGAAACACTAGCCGCAGGTGGGGTAGTTGCTTGAGCAGGGAGTTGTGGAACAATTTCACAGTTTTCTTCATCGTACACTTGGACGTCATTGACAGCGTTTCGGGAAGACATGATGAATAGCTTTCAGTCTCGGAGTTCCCACAAACGGCGCCAAAATGATCAAGTCCTTTTCCCGCTTAACTTGGAGTTAAGGAATCGAAAGTCGAAACACTTAAATTTGTAATCGAGGAAAGCCGACTGTCTTCTTGAAACCTGTTTAATAAACAGAACGGGTGAACTAGAGGCCAACTTAGGGGGGATTGAGGGTTTTACCCGGTTGGCACTCCGATGCTCAAGTCAAATATCGAGTGTTGATTATCGAGCGGGATGTGGTAAAAGTGGTAAGTGAAGAACTTACTTCGCGAAATAAATGCAGCTGTATTTATACTAGGTAAAGTCATCATTACCTCGACCCACGTGTTACTGCCGCATGCTGACAGGTGCCCCATTAAGACCAAGCATTAAATGCTCGGTCGGCCACTAGTCACTACAAGAAAATGGCCAACTACCTATGAATTTGTTCTACATAAATTTTTTGTAGTTAATTTTCAACAATTAGTTACTGATTTCCGACTACTTATAGACAGAAATATTTTTCATTTTTAATGACAGATTACCTACAAAAAATATTGTCAATAAATTTACATACAACTTATCTACAAAATATTTTGTCGGTAAAATTTACAGACAGATAACCGACCAATATTTTTGTCAATAAATTATTAAAAAGTAAAAAAATTATAATTATAATTTTGTCTACAAATTATCTACAATATGTTCTGTCAATAAATTTAATTTAAAATTTTCCCAAGAATTACCAACTAAAAAAAAAGCATTAGCGACAAAAAGAAAAATAATAATAATAATAATAACTAAAACTTGATTCGACGCAGGTTTTCACTGACCTAAAACTTGATTCAAAGTGATATACAACTTTCCGATAATTTTTTTAAAAATATTTTAAGTTGAAAAAGATTTTTTTTATAATTTAAATAGTATATTGATAAATACATTAACAATGTATCCACTAAAAATGTAAAATCGTAAGTTGCAAAAAATTATTTGTTTTTATATTGAGAATATATTCTAAAATTTCTATTTGTTCCCTTACTTTCTCACTACACGATGTCCAATACTTTTATTATCTTTATGGTTGAAATATTTATATTTACTAAAGAACGATTATATTAATAAAACTCTATCACCGTTTCTTTTAATAATATCTTTATTAGTTAAATTTTTTGGTTATTTATAAAAAAAACTAACCAACTTCTATCCACTAAACCCACGTACAAAGTTTAACTTCTCCAAAACTCTTCTACCGTTCTATTTTCTAAAGAATTTTCACATATATTTCTCTAACAATGAAAAACTACCCGAGAGAACAACTTCAGAATTCTCATAAGAATAGGAATATAATATCGAGAAGTTCTAAATATGCAAGGTGAGATATTTAAGTTACTTTTTCGTATTTATAGATTTTGGCTACTATCAAATTGTAAATTATGGAGCAAATTTATTTTTTATTTTTTATTTTCTTGTTAGGTGCTTTTGATTGATCGAGACTCTGTTAAAATGGAAAAGCTACCAAGAACGATGGAGTTATACATGAAGACGCATTTGAAAATGGAAAAGCTACCAAGAATGATGAAGTTGTATGAAGACACATTTGCGATGCACAATGAAAGAAGTAATAGGTTTAGATTGTGATTTTTCCATTTTTTGTTATTTTTTTTATATTAATTACGCAAATTCTTGGATTTGTATAATTCATGCCTAAGAGTTTGACAATATCTTTGGTCCAGAATCGTTATAAATTATTTTTTTGGTCCAGAATCGTTATAAATTATGATTCTTAAGTTTTTGTCATTTTGTATATTAATTTAAGAATAATTTCATCGCATTAGATATGGATAAGTTAAAAAGATATATAACTAGATAAGAAAGCAGGGATAAAAAAAATTAAAGATAATTGCTTGGACTTATATGAAATAATCTAGCATTTAAAAAATATTAAATGTAAATTTTCTTGAAATTTTCATCGATAAGCAGATTAATAAATAAATTAATAAAATTATTTATAAATTTTCACTAGAAATAATATTTAAAAAAAATAAACATAAAAATTATCTTTCTACATATTTTTAGTAAATAATTAGTTGAAAATGATCAGGAATAGACAAAGTCAGTTTCACAACATTTTCTACAATGTTTCTACAAAACATAATCGTGGAAAAATATTGTAGGTTGTTTGTAGAAAATCTGTAGATATATTTTGCTACGGGGCCTTTAGCGACCGAGTGTATTTTGCAAATAATCCGTAAATAATCTGTCTGATAGATAAATTTATCTACAGATTATCTATAGATTTTTCTGTAGGTAATTAGCCTTTTTTTGTAGTGAGTGCACGCTGGAAATCTGACGCGTGGCACTGGATCGAGAAACTCGAGAAGGCCATCGAACGGATTGATTCAGATCTGACTCGAGATGCGGGCGTGGTAATTTTTTGGGGGAGTGAGTGTATATCGAGGTCTGACTCGATCCTTTACCAGGTTGAGAGGGACACGTGTATGATTGTCAGTGGTCCACATGTCTTATGAGTATTGTCCACGTCACTTATGTTCTTTTAATTTGATTTAATATGTCTCTTCTTTAAAATATAATATATGTCTTTAAGTTCCGGCATCTTTGGTTATGGTCATATGTTCGCATGTAACTAGTCCGATGGCATTTTGTACATTTAAAATTGAGCAAATTACATTTTTTTGTCCCATAGGATTGGGTTAGAATGATTTTTTATTATTACATTACCTGATCTTGGGAACAAGAAAACTAGCAAAGGCATGCATACACGTCACAAACATAATCACCAGGGAGTTAGAATGATTTTTTATTATTGCATTAAA
Organism: Lippia alba; assembly: GCA_037834125.1. NCBI lineage: Eukaryota > Viridiplantae > Streptophyta > Magnoliopsida > Lamiales > Verbenaceae > Lippia > Lippia alba. Next base: position 3,954 of record JBBMKE010398687.1, on the reverse strand, counting down.
TTTCTATATCACCTTACTTACAAGATATTTAAACACGTCAAAGTCTCGAAAATTATAAACAGAATATCTTTTCGAAGCAATAAAACTGCATGTTTATGTGGATGGAAAATGATGAAGTTGTTTTATTGGAAGAATTCCATGCAATTGAAATACAACGACGTTGTTTTATTGGTAGACTTGCGACTGGAAGGCAGTCGAAGATTTCCTCTTATTTTGTCGATATTTTAGAAAGCACCACCAATGGCTCCTATGAATCATCCCACTTGGGAAAAATCTTCGTTGCACTATCTCTATAAATAGGTGATGTCTATAAATAAGAAAGAGAACCACAACTCATACATAATATAATAATATAACAAAACTATGGCTTCTGTCTCTGTTTCTTTAACAATCTTTTTCTTCTATTATTTTTTAACTTGCAGGGCAATCACCGCTAATGGCTCGTACGAAGATTCATTAATGGTCGATAAGCACAACGAGTGGATGGCTCGTTTCCAGCGGGTGTACAAGAACGATATCGAGAAGGCAAAGCGCTACAAGATCTTCAAGAAAAATGTGGAGTTCATTGAGTCCTTCAACAGTAATGGAAACCAGACATTTCTGCTAGGCATCAATGAATTCATGGACCTCACTCGTGAAGAGTTCTTGGCTTCTTATACTGGATATGTTAAGCCTACGGAGCAAACAACAACGACGTTCAGATATGAAGGTGCAACTAATTTACCTCCCAACATAGATTGGCGTGAAAAAGGAGCTGTGACGAATGTCAAGAATCAGAACCCTTGTGGTGAGTAACGATATTTTTGTAGTTACCATGATTGAAAACTAGAGAATTTTATTACAACATTAAAAATAAGCTTTTGTGATCTAATAAGTTGTGTGACATCTTCTTTACGAAGTCGCACAATTTATAAGTTATTTTAAGGAGATTATAAGCTAGCTCAGTAAAACTGCTTCACTTTCAAGAAGAGCTTATTCTTTCAGTCTAACACTTGCGATACATGAATAGGATGTTGTTGGGCATTTTCAGCCGTCGCTGCTATTGAAGGCATCTACCAAATCCACACCGGCAATTTGATTTCATTATCTGAGCAAGAACTACTAGACTGCAATACCCAAAACCATGGATGTGGAGGTGGAATGATGGAAAAAGCATTCGAATACGTAATGCAAAACAGCCTCACGAGTGATCAAAACTATCCATACCAGAGATCCCAAAACTTCTGCAACGAGCAGGCATCATCCTCAAGCCCCTCAGTGGGAATCTCAAGTTATGAAGTCGTCCCTAAAAATAGTGAATCCGCCTTGATGCAGGCCGTGGCGAATCAACCGGTATCAATTGGCATTGACTCTAGTTGTTTACAATTTTATGATAGCGGTATTTTCGATCAAGATTGCGGGAGGAACTTAAACCATGCAATTACACTGGTTGGTTACGGGACAGATGAAAGCAGTGGCATGAAGTATTGGTTGGCAAAGAACTCATGGGGAGAGAACTGGGGAGAGAATGGCTATATCAGGATGCCAAGATATGTTGAATATCCAGAAGGATTCTCTGGTCTGGCTATGCGGCCTTCTTACCCTATCTTTTCTCAATGATTAGTATGTGGTCGCAAGCTCCTTGCATTAGATAAACTAAATAATTAAAACGACTTGTATTGCTTGCTATTAATGAAAATGGGTAATTTGATCATATTTGCAACTGCTTTTTGACCTCCACTTATCAAGGTATATTTAACTGTCATCATTCTCACTAATTGCCAGGAACAATAAAGATAATTCTACCATGTTTTGGGGAACAAGATTTCAATTCTAAATCTAGAATATACTTTCATTTCATCTTGACCGACTATAACTGCAAACGGGTCTCTCCTTGGAAGTGGAGAGCATTTGGATCTGAGTTCAAAGTCATAAGCTAATATAATACATGAAAATACTTTACAATCCTTACGGTTTCAGCTCATTGATACATGTCATAAGATTCCCAAAACACTTTAGATTTCAAACAATCTTTTGTAAAATGATGAAATGCCGAAGGAAATGAGGGTTAAACTATTTATCAATTAATTACGGAAGCACTAAAAAACGAGATATAAATTAAGCGCCTCATTCACAAGCCCACATCAATTTATCATTCAAAATTCAAGAAATGAAAATCTTGAGCCTAACTAGACAAAATATATACTCAAATCATCAAAGAATTAACATTATATTTAGAGTGTTTGCAAACTCTTAAAATAAGCACTTATCTGATAAGTTCTTATTTTCAGCACTTTTGGAGTGTTTGGAAAACCCACTTTTGTTTAATTTAAGCAGAAATAAACCAGAATTCAGAAGCAACAAAGGGCATGCTTCTGGATTCTGCTTCTGCTTATACGATTTTTTAAATTTATTTAAAATTCTATTTTGACAATAATATCCTTATTAAAATATTAATATTTTTAATTACCTTTTCACATACCAATAGAACTCTAATGTTTATATGTTCATTATATATATTTTTTTAATTTATTGAATTTTTTTCTTTTCTCTTCCATTCAAAATTCTGTAATCTTATAAAATCTCATACCTAAAAAAAATTTATAATTACCAAGTAAATCTTCGCTTCTTTTAAGTTTTCGAAATTTATAAATAAAAGTATATATAGAATAATTTCATGTATAATTAATAATAAATAATCTTACACAGAATTATAATAATTTATTATAATTTATATATTAATATAATACTTAATCATATTATAATACTCTAAAATATTCTAAAAAATTTCAGGGCAAATTAGTAACTTTATAAAAATTATAAGTGATTATCAACTTTTCTTTGCAAACACTCAATTGATTATTTTTCTGTTAATCACTTTTTTTTTTCCAAACACTCACCACTTTTACTACTTCTGCTTCTACTTCTACTTATAGAGTAGAGTTTGCAAACACTCTCGTTATAGCATTGTAACTTCAACATGAAATTGCCTAAAAAAAAGGGTTTTTCAAAATAAGATATCGGGAAGTGGGGATAGAAAGATTGAGGATGTCTTGGAGAAGAGTGACGAAAAAGTTCTCCAAGATCAGAATCAAATCAACAAGAATCCAACGAGTCAAATCGATTGTCAAATTTGTTTTTATTTTCTTATATATCCATCTTCAAATTTTATTTGAGTTTGATTTAACAATTAAATAAAATAATTTCAAACCAGTGCCTATTGAATTGAACTCGAGCGGGATTTTAAATAGAAAAACATGTAAAATTAAAGGTTGTTTTTTAGTTTTTACTATCTGACGTGGACAATATCTGTCTGACGCGTGGACCCCCAATAATCTGGCAAGTGTAACATCATTGACCCAGTCGGTACTCGAGCATAACCTCAGACACCTCGATTATACTCGCCTGAGTCCATCGACCCCTTGCCACGCGTCAACATTTTCGTACCCGTTAATGGCCGACCGAGCATTTAATGCTTGCACTTAATGGGCACCTGTCAACACGTGGCGGTAACACGTGGTCGACGCAATGATGGTTTTTACCCAGTATAAATACTCCCCGCATTTATTTTGCAAGTAAGTTTTTACCTACCGCATTTGCTGCACTCCTTACTCGATCATTGTCACTCGATATCTGACTTGAGCGTCAGAGTGCCAACCTGGGTAAAACCCCCAAGTCCCCCAAGTTGGCCTCTAGCTCACCCCTTCTGTTTATTCGATTAGGTACTCGAGAAGACCGGCAACATCCCTTAATCATAAATTCAAGTGGTTCGAAGCTCCTGATTCCACAACTCCGAGTCAAGCACGAAAAGGGCTCGATCATTTTGGCGTCCTCTGTGGGAACCGCTGTACAAAAACCAACAAACATGTCTTCTCGAAACGCCATTAACAATGTCCAAGTGATGGATGAAGAAAACTACGAAATTATTCCAAAATTTTCCGCTCAAGCTATGATTCCGCCTGCCGCCAGTATTCC
>JBBMKE010398622.1:0-12756 GCA_037834125.1 Lippia alba | reverse complement strand
AATTGGCCCTTTTATTAAGAAACGTTTGAAACCCTTTTATGTACACTTAAGCTATTTTCGTTTGTTTGTTTCGAAAAGAGTTGGTGTGTGTGAGTATGGGATTTTCGAAACAACGAGTGTTTTGCGAAAACTATGTTTGTATGTTTTGTGTGGGGCCTAGGATATTGGTATGAAAGGAGTCCCGGGACGTTAGTGGGCCATGAGGTACTCCTGAGTACAGTCTCCATTTCGTGTGAAGGATCAACCCGGAACCCATTAGGAGGCTTGGTGGGGGATGGAATCCTTAGGGAGTGAGTGTCGCAAAACTCACAAACCATACTTATATGTATGGATGGTTAGGGTCGACGGACCTTTCCATCAAGTGGAGAAGAGGAAGGTATGTTTGTGTGATTCCGGTTTAGTGTGCATTTCGGTATGTCTTTTGTAAATAGAGAAAGGTGGGTTTGAGGCTAGTGCTCGCCGAGTCGTGTGAATGTGTGGGTATGTACTTGATTCATAAATCGGGCGTGGATTTCTAATTTGTAGCACCCCAAACGTGAGACACTACATCCCCCGCACTATGGCCCGACTCGAGTAGCGAAACGGAGAATCCGCACCCGAAACAAACCATAGCGAACGGGTGACAAATCAAAAACCAAACCTAGGCTAGGCGGAACGTAGACCTTGCCAAAACAAACCAACCAACAAAAGGCAAAGCAGCGGAAGAGTAAAATCAAACACAAGCATTGGCCACAGGCCTACAGAAATTAAACATATAATTCACAAGCAAACTTGGGCTCCTCAGGCCTCTTTTGTATATAACTAAGCTCGACAAGGGAAATTTAAACCATTAATACATAAATGCTATAATTCTAATCTTACAAAGTTGAATCAAATACATATACGAATGCAGAGACTCTCTAACTCAGACCGACCCAAAAGACTCGACAGGACTCCGCTTAGCTCCAAACTCTACACAAACCTGCAAGCTAAAAGATTGGGGAGGGAGAGGATCAGTCATCCACTTGACTGAGTGAGGGGACTGAACACACTCACACTATATATAGTAAAGAGCAGAGCACATATCAAAAGAAAAATTATGAATCGGGATTAGGGTTTTGTAAACCAAAACTATTTTCAAACCAAAATCATTTCATACTTATACTTATTCTTAACTTAAACTTAAACTTAAACTTATCGTATTCAAAACATACCAAATTAAAACTTAAAGAAAGATCCTATCCCGTTTCATAATCAACATAACATAACATAACATAACATAACTTATACCCGGCAAGTACGAGTTTCCAACCTACTTCCATATCTTATAAAAAACTGAATATAACATAAATCAATCCAACCTCAACGCCATGGTGATCGGGAATCAAACCCTCTCCACCTACTTACGTATGTACGGGGGTAGCGATCCCACATGTACTCGAAGCACCACGCATAATCCACCTCCAAGATTTGCGCGTGATGCCACGAATGGGAACTATGCACAGGCTTATCCCGACGGCCCTTGCCGTTTTGGGGATCCTTACCCACAATTCCCGGGGCCCAACTTACTTACCGTAACCAATTCCCATATTTCAGGGCCTACCTCGCTTAATAACTTATCGTAACTTAATAAAATAAAACTTACGTACCTTATTGAGTATACCTTACCTTGCAACTTAGCATATGCTATAAACATTCCTCCCCGTGTCATCCAAATTCAAAGCTGCCGTGAAGATACACGGTTTGGAGCATAGTCTCGTTGCAAAATATTTCAAGCTTACATACGCTCGTACATATAGTTTAAAATTTTTTAATTGAATGACAAGGCCATACACATATCTTATACAAACATATATCTATTATATAAATATAATAGGATAGTCTCATGTAGGCTTGAAACCGAGCACAAAGGGTTATATGTCACTTTAACTAAAAAGAAAATCCTAAAACCTCACCTTACACCGACGAAGCCAAGAACCGAACAAATGATTCACCCTGGAATCAACATGGACCTCAAAACACCACCCCGGGCGCACCTGAACAAGCTAAAGCCAAAATACAAAACTTAGACTCAAAGATGAACCACATTGACGCACGGCGTATGCATAAACACTTAAGAGATGCAACCACTCAAGCAAAGCTCATAATCGAATCAATTAAATGTAATTAAAGACATTACACAGGTCATCATATTCATTTATCATCATAAAACACATTCACATGCACAACTAATGCATAACATGAAGTGGAGTCACAAACAAGATGCATATGTGCTTCATGCAAACAATCCACACTAGTAGGGTGAAATAAAATGCAAATAAATACAAATACATATACATACACATTCTATAACAAGTTAAGAGCAAGTTTGGATGTGGCTAGGTGCAAGAAAAATGAAAAAAAAAACAAAAGAAACGGTTCCGAGTACAAAAACTGGTAATTTCCCGAAACGGACAAGCTGTAGAAAAGCAATCATATCATGAGATTGAGAAATGGAAATTTAGTTTTTCTTCTTGAAAATGAAATTATACATATAGGTATTTCCAAAAATATATGGCTCAAAACATGGTTCAAAGCGAGGTGAAAATGGCGTAGGTCGGAAGTTGAACGAAAGCAGTTTTTCGGTGAAGTGGCGACACAATTTTGTGAGGGCTATATCTCATAATCTAGAACGATTTTTGAGGTGAAACCAATTGTAGAATGTTCTAGACTAAAAAAGGTATCCATGGTTAAAATTTGAGCCAAATTGGAGCAGAAACGAGGTGGACACGGCCGTGTCAAAATTGGCCTGAAAACTGACAGGGTCGTGTCAGGCAGAAAAGTAATATTCGAAGCTCTGACACGGCTGTGTTTAAAATGAACTGAGCATTAACACGGCCTTGTTGGGTCATCTTCCATGAAAAAAAAGAGCAGAGAAGCAGAGGTTCGAAGGGGAAGGTCCCCAAGCCACCCGAATTCACCTCCGAATCAAATAATACACCAAAATGCATCAAAATACACATATATCACATAAAACAAGTATCAAACCAAGATTCAATCCACAAATTCAAACGCACCAATTATATATATAACCTATACATACACATGTACATATAAACATACTCCACCAATTAAACCAAGGAATGGAAAGAGATTTTACCGGAAACGGAATGAGGGCGTCAAGGTGAACTCGTGGTGGTCAAAGTGTTCCTAGATTCTTCCTGGAGCTTGATGATTAGATTTCCCCCTTTTCTTCTTGGCCCCTTGATCTTGCTTGGAGTAGAAATGAAGAAGGAAGAAGAAGAAGGGAGGGTGATGATGATGAAGTGGTGGTTCCAGAGAGATAGCGGAGGCACAGGAGGTGGAGGTGGTGATGGCTCGGTGGTGGTGGCTCTCTTGGAGAGAAAAGAAGAGAAGGAAGAAGAAGAAACAATAAAATGAAGGGTATGTGTGTCTTGTGTCTTGTTTTTGTTAGAAGAAAAAGGGAAAGTGAAATACATGGGGCCCGATCGGAAGATATTTGTGTTTGGTGATATTTTGTATGGTTTTGGCTCAATTAAAACACGATTGGGTAGAATTTGATTCCCAAATTAAATAAAAGGTGGGACAAAGATTTGGGAATTTACGGTAAATAAAAAGATAAAGTTTAGGGAAGGAATTGGGTGTTCGTGTGATTAAATTAAAACGAACAAACAGTTAGTCACGTACGCACTAAAACACAATTAAATCATACAAATGAGTAATTAAGCACATATTTCACATAATTTATATAATTAAACAAGTAATACACGTAACTCTCAAGCTGACCTCACTCGTAACGTCATACCTGGTCAATCTTGAAACACGGGGTGTCACAACCTCTCCCCCTTAAGAAGGACCTGTCCTCAGGTCCGATGCCTCGAGTTCTGGACTCTAAGCACCACTTCTCCGTGTTCATCCCACGCGGGGTTAACTACTTCCCAACAGGAATTAGTTCGGAAAAAGGTCTTCAAGCAACAACGGTCTTGACTTCGTTAGAGAAGGCTTGTCCTCAAACTAAGTTTGGTGTTAAGCGAGTAGTTCAGTCGGACTCGTACAACAAGAGGGTCCAAAGGATTCAACTCTCTCGTTTATGTCCATTACGACCTAACTCTTGGGGTTCGATTAGAAATGAGTTTGGTGTCTTGACAACCGCAACTCACAACCATGAGCCTGACCGAACTCTTTAGTGTCTTCAAACCATTCTTTATCAAATTCTTCAGTGTTTGTTGGACTTGGCTCCATAGGATCTCCACGACCCTTGTCTCACCGAAAAGCCTAAACACTCTCGAAACTAAGCTGCCTCCAGCGGCAAGCTAACCAACAACATGCAAACTCACGCACACGGCATACGCAAAGAAGTAATCCTCATGCACATACAACCACTAACGAAAAATATAAAATGACAATAGGGATGTAAGCATGATTATGTCATGAATGTTTACATGTACCGTGCACCGATGAGGCAAAATTGATGGTGATCTCGTGGTTGTGCAAGAGCTTTATCCCCAGAATGAGTTGTTTTCTCAAATTCTCTTATCCTTAGCATCACCTGATCTTTGCTTAGTTCTAACTTTCACACACCAGATTCTTGATTACCCCTTTTTACTTGTTCCTTCACTGTTTCTTTTTAATTCTTGAATGTGTGCTTATCTTGATGCACTAAACTCAATTCCTTGATGATCATTACCTGATGTTTCCATATTCTTAGTCAACCTTCAAATGGTTCGGTTTATGACATCTTTCCTACATGCTTCAGAAAATGATTGATGAACAAAAAACCCATCCTGTTTGAATTTCCTCTTATCTTGTTGGTATATGATTCAAATACCTGGTTGGATTGACTTTCGCTTTCACTTTCACCTTCACAAGATATGATAATTTGGTCGAGCTTTTCCTTTACCCGATATTTTCTTTACTCTTGTTTCAATTTTGTATACACCCTTCATCGTTATTACCCGAGTCATGTTGCTCCAAAACTTCAACTTTTAAATTCTTGGAAGGCTAAGTTTGAATCCCTCCACAAAGAGATCAATGGTTTGATCTATCTACACCGATCATTCCTCGAATTTACCCCTTAACCACTTGACCACTTGAAATTTTCATCTCTCTTTTTGTGTTTCCTTGGAACCTACTTCTTTAAATTTTGAAGTTCCCCGGAGCTAAATTTTTTTTTGTGCTTCATCCTTAATATTCTCGTAGCGTGTTATATCTCGTATCTCTATTATTCCAACTTGAAGTGGCTCCTTATCCCGACCGAAACCTTGAATAATTTCCTTGATTGTGCTCTCCCCCTTAATGATTTTCTTCCCGATTTGTTGGGCGTAATTCATCCTCTCCTTGACTAAATTCACAACTCCTTCAAACCCTTCTCCTTGATACGCTTAACCCGAGGGTTGTTGCAAATTTATTACCCTTGTTCATATTTACTTTTAGGTGATTAATTGGAATAGCAGATCACTTTTCTTATTTCCATCTCCGATTCAAATCCTCCTACTCCCAAAATCCCATCCCAAATTTATTTATCCATTACAGCCCCAAAACTCTTTCTCGGCATCAACATCATTTAATCAAAGTAGGCTTTGACAACAAGGTGCAAAAATTTTCCTATAAGGTAAACACTAAGCTGTGCATGTTGATTAAGAATGTTCGGTGCATGTTACATGTTTTTAACATTCAAGACATGCAACAAATTTACACTTAAATCAAATAAGCACATATGTAAAAGCATTAACTAAATTAATGCAATTGATGATGCACGTGCCATGAATGTGATTACCGTTCACCGTCGAAGGGAGCCTAAGCTCTGAAATTGGACCTTTTAGATTCTCGGAGTTGTTGAGCACCTCCAACTTCCCACGGTCTTCTAGTCTTCCACACTTTTCTTTGCATCCATCCATATGACACGGATTTCTTATTTGACGGTTAGTCCCAACATTTAGTACTCCAATTCTTCCATCATCAAATCTCATGGCTTCTTAATTTCTTTATTCCCAACTCTTCACCGTAGCTTTATTTTGATTCCCATGACCATCAATTTTGTTTTCTCCGCCAAAGTTGAGATTGGATATTTTCCCCAAATTGAGTTCCCGCAGTTTGAGATGGGAGAGCTTGAAGGGCTTTTTCCGTCACATCGGCAGTGGTGGTGGGAGGAGGCGGTGGGCATGGGAGGTGGCGGTGGAAGAGGATGGGAGCAGGGGGAAGGAGAAGGAGAGGGTATGTGATGATGAAATGGTGTGGTAAAGGTGGGAGCTTTAGAGGTGGCGGTGCGGAGGAGCACAGTGGGGGCGTGTTGGGACACGGTGAGGGACTCACGGAGGTGAACGTGACAAGGGCAAATCCGAGAGGTGGAGGACCAGCAATCGGAATGCCTTTTTTCCCCAAATTATTTTTGTGCTTGCGAAGTAGGGTTTTTTAGCTCGTTCCAAAAAATTTGATCTTTGAGGTTTTTGTGGCTTGTTTGATTTCACTTCTGTCTAAGTGGCTAAGTGGGGATTTATGTGGCCCTCTTGTTCTGGGATGCTGCTTTGAGTTCTTGAATTAGATTTTGGTTAGTCTTTGTATGGATTTTTACACGATTCTGGATCCTTATCAATTTTTCCCCTTTTTTTGCTTATTTTGGAACTTCGTATTTTAGATGTAATTACTCATTATCTATGAAGCTGTGATCGTGGACCATGATGATGATGTATTTGTAGTGATTCCTTATCGTTGGTGCAGTTTCTGGTTTATGTTGTAATAACGCACTGAAGGTATTTGTGGAAATGTCTGAATGGCAGACGATGAAACACAAGGACTGGACTTAAGACAGGGCAACAAACTAGCTTTGTACAAGACCATCTAGGTAAATGACATTATTTGCGATATTCAACTATGGCAGAGATGTTGAGCCTTCTATGTCCAGTTTCTTGATACTTCACCTGCTCACAACAGATCCTTGGAACATAATACAAGATTTCTTTATATGAACTATTGAGTACATGAGAAGGTGTGTCATTAATTAATGGTTTAGGTAATTAATTTTGAAGAAGTGGTTGTTTATCAACATTCAATGTATGAAGCTTCTCTGATACGAGGATCTGAAATCTTATAAATAGAAGTGTGAATAATTGAAGGGACATTTTGGTAAATGTAACCACAAATGGCATGTATTAACCTAGTAAAGTAAATAAGACAAAAAATTGGGTTATACAACACTTGTTAATACATAACAAGGTAAAGAGTTGTCCTGGCTATTTACCCATTAAAAAAGTCATAACAATCTATTGGCGATGGTTACGCACCTAGGAAAGTAAAGACTCCCTTGGTGTCTCCCACAATTTATGTATAGATAGACCACTAGTCATAATTTTGACTTTTCTCAACACTCCCCCTTGAGGTGCCCATTTAATTTTCTCTTTATATACGTCTTTGACGCTGCCTCATTAAAAATTTGATCAGGAAAGACCTTGTGGGAGAAAAAACCTAAAGAAGGAAAATAGAGTGCAATTGCGCACAATCCTCCTGATGTTAACATTAGTGATATCTCTGTAACATTAAAAGCTCAGGAGATCTCCGATGGTCGAATCTAATTTCAAAAGCTCCTCGTCCCCTCTGCACCGCTACACTTTGTTGAAGAAGGTTTATGGTCTGCCATAAGCAAGACAATAAATGATCTTTAATGTCATGACTTCTCCCATATAAATACAAAATTCCAGACCTCAGAATATGAGAGAAAAATAGAGAGAGAAGTGTGTAACATGTGGTGAATTAGGAAGTATTAGAAGTTTAGATAGATTTCTGATTTGGTGCAGAAAAAGACACTCTGGTACCAAACACACAGGCATTGGTACTTGTGAATTCAATGAGAAAACATGCTTCTACACACACAACACATTTTTTGAAGTACCAACTAAATACCACACTCTCTCATAAGAGCCCTAGTTAGTAGCTGAAGTGAGATTTTCCTGAGATCGTGCATATTTGTGATTCGGAAATCTCTAAACTATATTATCCTAGAAGGAGTTTCGCAAGTACCCAATCTCTAAATTGTCTTATCCTAGAAGGAGCTTGTAGCGCCCGAAGCGGCAAGCCACCACATCTCCCAAACCGTGGCCCAACATGAGTAATAAAATGAAAGCTTTGCACACGCATCAAGCCACAGCAAACGAGAGACAAAAAGAATCTCACCTAAGCTAGGCGGTTTAGACCCTAATACAGAGCAGAAAACAAAAAGAAACCAATTGCAGAAGCAACAAGATTAACGAATACATATGCTTTGGCCACAGGCCGGCATAAATAAGGCACACGAGTCACAGTCAAACTGGCTCACAGGCCTAACTTAAAGCATAAAGACAAGCCCGAAAAGGACAATTCAAATCATACAAATTCTTAACGATTTTGAATCATAATCATATACATACTCTTACATAACTCCAAAATATAAAGGTATAAAATAAAGATGCAGAATGCTAAAGACTTGAACGACTCCAAAAGAAAACCGCCGCCTAGCTCGAACCAAAACCTACAAACTAAAAAGTTAAAGGGCGATGGTCAGTCCACTGACTGAGTAAGGGGGGAGGGGGGTTAACGCACACCCACACACGTATACATATAGAGCAAACACGTATTAAATAAGAGATTATGAACTGGGCTAGGGTTTTACATACCAAAACTATTTTCATAACAAACTTATACATATTTATAATCATAACTAATCATAGCTTAAAGCAAAGACCCTATCCTATTTCATAGTCAACATAGTAAAAGGTATTCAAATACCCCTCGAGAACTAGTTTCCAGCCTTTCTTCCATAACATAACATACATAAAAAAAATCAAAATAAACACAAATCAAATCATATCATTCAAATCATGTATCCAACCTCACAACCTGGAAGTCTTCACACAGGGTACGGGCCCACATCGTGCAACTCTATGTACACAGGGTAGCGCGCCCACATCCGGCATCTACCGAAGGCTCAAAACACCACACCTCCTCAACCTCCAAGAGTCGCCCATAGGTACTTCAAATGGAGATCATGCACAGGCTTAACCCGGCCCAACACCGTCTCAGGCATCCTTACCCATGTCTCTAGGGCCCAAGAATCCATACTGAACCAATTCGTATCAATAACTTAACTCGCTACATATTTTAATGTACTTTACATACCATACCTTGCAACTCGGTATATGCTTTTAACGTACCTCTCCGTGTTATCCTAAATCATAGCATGTTGGAAAAGAGCATAGCTTGTACGAAGACACACAGTTTGGAGCATAGCCTCGTTGCAAAATACTTTCAAGCTTACATATAATTCAAAACATTAATCATATGATAAAGTTATAAACGTATCATATAAGCACGTATCTATTATATAAATATAATAGTGTAGTCACATACGGGCTTGAAAACGAGTACATAGGGTTATACGTCACATTAACTAAAAGAAAACAAACTTAAACCTCACCTTACACCGACGAGACTGGGAACAAGATAAGTGACTCACCCCGGAGTCACCACGGCTCACAAAACACCACCCCGGGTGCACCTGAACAAAATAAAGACACAAGATAAGATTTAGACTTAAGGATGAACCACATAGACGAGGCGCGTGCGTATGCACTTAAGAGATGCAAACACTTAGGAAAAGATCATATTCAAATCAATTACATGCAATTCACGACATTAAATAGCCTATCACATTCATTTATAATTATATAACACGTTCATGTGCACAATTAATGCATATCACAAAGTTGAGATACATAACAAGGTGCATATGTGCTCCGTGCAAACAATTCACATTACTTAAGCAAAATAAAAGGCATATAAGAACAAAAACATAAACATAAACATGATACAACATGTTAGAAACAAGTTCAAGGGTGGAAAGGTACAAGAAATGGGGAAGAAAAATACAAAAAAGGGGTTCGAGCGAAAACGGGCAAAAGCTGAAAATTTCCAAAATGCGCAAGTCGTATAAAAATGAGAATATCTTGAGTTTGAGAAATGGGAATTGAGTTTTGTTTCTTTGAAATGAAAATAAACAAATATATCTTCCGATAGTAAAGGCTCGGATCATGATTCAAAGCGATTCGAAAATGGTAAAGGTCTGAAGTCGAAAAAAATAGAATTTCGGCGAAGTGACAACACCAAAATAGAATGAATATATCTCACAAATCAAAAGTAATTTTAAGGTTATTCTAATTGGAAAGTACTCTAAACTCAAAGAGGTTTCTGTGGTTAAAATTTTAGGTCAATCAGAGTTCGGATGAAGGATCAACGGAGCAAAACAAACTCAAACAGAAAATAATAGAGGACCCACAGTCGTGGATACTTCCATGTACAAAATCCACGCCCGTTGATTCTCCTACTGGAAAAACCCAAGCCACTACCTCAAATCTACGCCCGTGGATTTATTTAAAGCCAAAATCCATGGTCGTTATCACGTCCACGCCCCAAAAAAATGCAGAAACAGCAGGGCACGAACGAGATAACCAAAAATCAACACAACTCCAAGAATACTCAACCAAATCACCTCAAATTCAATACATAAGTTTATACATACATGCTTTAACATATTCCATCATCAAATAGGCATAAAACAATGTAGAAGACAAGTTTCTAATAACACATATATCAATATTCTTTCATGGCAATTTATGTAAACTCAAAGTAACAACTAAAATTCCTTTACAAACTCATCATACTAGCTCTCAAGATCAACATATATCAAATTCAAAGAAAATTGTTCAAGATTAAAGTCATGGGATCAATTATTCATACAAGAACACTATTCATCATCTTCAACAAAACATGAGTTCAAGAAAGAAAAATAAGATTCAATCGGAAGAAAATGAAGCACTCGAAGAGAGGAATTGAAATCTTACCTCGGATCGTTGATCATGCGAGAGATGGAGTCAGAACTTGAGCTCAAAGGTGGGCTGTGGGGAAAATCTTTTTCTTCTCTTCTTTACTATTCAAAATGTGCAGCACCAAAATGGGGAAGAAAAGATGTTGGTCCGGTTTATTAAGGCCAAGAAAACCAGTTCGGTTTGGTTGAAGACAGGTATTGTTCAATTGGTTAGAAATTAAGTTGGTAAAGGGCTTCAGAAAAATGTGAGGCTTGTCCCACTAGACCCGAATCATCGAAACAAATCCAATGGTGAAGTCGGAGTTCGAATCGAAATCCCGAGCTCAAGTTAGCCAAAAAATAGCTCAGAAACCCTAACATCGATTAGGTCCATATTCTTCAAATAAATGAACTTTCGAGTCCAAACACGTAATAAAAAGTTTTAGGGCAACAAATAAAATGAAATAGAAGTTATATTGGCACATTAGGCATGCAATGCCACATATTTGCAATTAAATAAATTAAATTACGTAATAAAACTCACTCGTGACATCGTACCTGGATTGCCGATAAAACGGGGTGTCACAGAGCTTTGCAAGTACCCAACGCATCGGTAGTTAGGCTGTGATTCAGTCATATCAAATGATAAGTCTGTCGGTTCACCTTCTATATAGTATTGTTATGATTTATCATTGTCTTATGAATCTATTCCTTGTACATTACTAGTATTTATCCTTATATGATTCTGTATTTGTTGTTCTTGATGAGGGCCAATCCGAATACGCCATGTGTCGCATAAGTAGCCCACTGTAGGCCCCCACGTGCCCATAAAGTCAAAGCAAGCTGGTCAATGATGCCACCTGGTCTACACTAAACAAATAGGCCGACTTAAGGAGCGATGGTTGGCGCATGGTCGACAGGGATAAACCCATCGAATAACCCGATTCCAATCGACGCCAGGCCGACCATTTCCATGTGGGTCAAACCAACTTCGACCACGAGCGTGGGACCCTTAATGCACGCCCAGCATTAAATGCTCCTGACATACAGTACTAGGCAGTTAAGAAGCATTAAATGCTCTGACAACAGTACAAGAATATCTTTCTCACTCCCTTAGGTATAAATAACCCCTCATTTATGCCATTTACTATGCACATTAACTGCACTTAAGTTTGCTTAATCGACGTACCCAATACTTGAATACAGACTTGAGCGTCGGAGTACCGACATAGGGAAAGACCCCTCCTGTCCCTATCCGGTCTTTAGTTCACATTTTCTACTATCTTCCAGGTCGACATACGTTCGAGCATCCCCAAAATACAAATTCGAGTCAGCTCCGAGTGGACTAAGTCAATTAAACCAAAATTTGACATGATCATTTGGAGTTGTCTGTGGAAAATCCTTGAACGAAAAGCTAAGTGTAAACCATGGAACTATGTAACAGAAGCATAGTTGGAGATGGGCAGGAAACATCCCGTCAGCCAAATATCACCGAAGTCCCAACAGCTCCAGTCCGAGCCGGCGAAGGGTCGAGTGTTGTTCCCCCTCCCATGGTCATCAATGCCACTGAATTGGATGACTACCTGGAGAAGTGCCATCTCGAGACAGTAGCCACGGCAGCCGAGGGAAGAACCTGTTGGGAATAGTGCCCTAGAAAGCTTGTTTGCTTTGGGACTTTTCCTATATCACAGACAATCTTTGAATAATATACGAATGATTATAATCATAGACGGACACTTCTTATGTGCCATTACGTGTTCTGTTTGTTTCCGTTACGTGCGCATCTACAGAACTCCCCTAATCCGATGAGGTCGTTAAGGACTTTGTCCTTATGGGAAGAACACATGAAACAAGTTCTTAACTCCATATGCGAGGATTAGAAACCTCTCCAAGTCAATGAGGCCGACAGACAGTGGGAGTGTCGACTTTGCCTCTGTTGAGACTTG
>JBBMKE010398612.1:0-12756 GCA_037834125.1 Lippia alba | reverse complement strand
GCACATAATGCACTTAAAATAAAACACATAATGGATTGAGGTTATAAACGCTTTCTTATAACCCTTTACTTTCCTGTTTCTATTCTGAAAATCCGGGTTGTTACAATATTAGCTTTATGTATTGCATACACTCTTTGATTTTCATGGGTCTTTGCACAGTGAAAAGCATACTCTGCAACTCTTAGACATGCTTGACATGTAATGATCTTCAGACTTTCAAGAACACCCCTAACAACCAAGAAACCAAAATGGTCCATTGAAATTGGACAATCTACATAGGAGGTACTTCACAATAGTTTAAGTGTTTGTATAATTGTATAAACTTATCTGATGTTCAAGTCCACTGTATTCTCCTTTTGTGTTTTCATGAATGGTAATGAGATTAACACGTACTTGGTCTTGTATCTAGGTATACTGTAACAAGGTCTAACATTGGTATAGAGATTGAGCTATTTCCTCAAGGTAAGGTTGGGAGAGCGATGACCTTTACCAATTAGTATGGTCATAGGCCTTTTTAAACTGACTTTGTTCCTTCTTACAGATTCAAGGTTTTCCCATGTTAAGACATTGGGTTCTCGGATCTATTTCTGTTCCCACAAAGTGTTCCTCCCACTTGAATATCTGTATAGAATCTTGTTACTTCCAAAAAATATACATTTCATGAAAATCTTCATTGTGAAAGATAGCCTAAACTACAGGATTTTATTTCCATGAACACATAAATTCACCTAATTTTGATACTAACTCAATTATGATCGATCCCAAAACTACTTTGATATTGAGTACTGGGCATATCACATCAGAATTCAAACTTAATTCTATTACATATGTTAATTCGCCCTTAATTTAATAACTATTTTAGAAAGATAAAACCTTGTCATTATTCATAGTTAGAGACTTAGAGTTCAGCTGACGAACAAGAAAAAATCAAATAAGTACCGAGACAAATAACTGATGACGCGTGTTCACAGTACCTGTTTCACCAACTCGGCGATCTTCGGTCAAAATTGATCATATTAAATCCCCACATTTAAGGTTGTAATTTAATTAACATCACAAGGCCTTGCAATATTTGCAAGATGGAATATTTCACAAACAATCAATCCAGTACTTATATCCAGGGTAAAAGACTCACCATTTTATTAGACATCATAATCATAACCATCATCAACAGGTTTTGCAAGAGTAACAAAGATAATAATACTAAAGGACCACATGCTTCAATACATAAATAGCTATCCATCAAACGCCTCCAATAATCACATAAAATCTCCAATAGTTTTTACCTCCTCGATGAGATGAGAAGTAAAAGCAGAAATTCAAACTGACGGAGTGGGGTTGGAGAAAATGCGGAAGCACAACAACCAAAAGCTGTGAGCAATGACGTGAAGGAAAAAAATTATACAGAGAAGAGTTTCATGCAAAGAAAGCTGATGAGGTCGAGCATGAAGAAGCGAAATTTGATATAGAAAAAGATGATGACGAGTACTCAAGCGAGGACAGAAAATTAAACTTATTTTCAAAATAGAAAGTTAAGCGCTCAATTGCCAAAGTAAAGAAAGCTATTACCAGCAAATCCTCACATCCAAAGCCACCGTCTCCAAAGTAAGGTGTTGAATTTTGAAAGCTGCAGTCAATTCCAGCTTGCATTTTCTTATGATTATCCTTTATCTTATTTATTTATTTTTTTATTTCAAGGTTTGTAGGCTTCTTATGATCATTCAAGTGTGCATGTGTCTGAGGTAATGGTTTGAAGCCTATATCAGTTCCATAATTTAGAAAACTAATATAGAATATGACTTCAATACACATTCTGAAAATCAAACGAACAAGAGAGAAAACTAAGAAATTCGTAAACACTTGTTTAGAGCCTTGCACTCCCATACATCCTATGACTTCGATTATGCATAAGTTGTAAGTTGAAAACACATACACAATAGATAATTCTCAAACACCATCAAATCATAAAAAACTCTCAAAAAATTAGGAATTTACAACCAAAAACAGCAAACCTCATATTTAAACACAAAATAAAATTTGTAAAACCAAAACTTTCTTCAATTACCTTTTATGTGTCCCATAGCATTTTACCTGCTCGTCAAGCCAACCGATTGTGTATCCAAAGCAATGGAAACTAATTGTGTATTTGAAACAAATTCGAGCAAAATTTTTCTTCAGAAAGTGGCGAACTAATGAAATCTGAAAATTCATAAATATATATTGTAGATTTATGTAGAAGGAAAGTTAGATCAAAGAGGGAAATCATAACCGGACACGGAGAGACACGTTGCCATGGAGAAGTCTGTGGAAGAAAGGAAGGAGGAGACATGTGCAAGGATGCGGTGGAGGTGAAGCCAAGAGACATCTGTAGTTCTGTACTAAGAAATCTTCTCATCATCTCATCTCGGAGACTCAGACATTACAAGAAAGGAGAAAAAAGAAACGAAATGGAACACTTGGAAGGAAGAAGAAATCAGTGGAGAAAAAGGGTATGTACACGTCAACAGAAAAAGAGAACAATGTCGTTTCGTTTGAGGAGAAATAATCTCCTATATTGCATTTAGCCTACGCCTAGACGACAAAAACCCCCTACAGTGCTTATATATATGGGGTAATAATAACAATCCTAAAGAACAATTTTAGTTCATACTCCACTCAACTTCTCCTCACCTTTAACTTAAAGGCACAAAGTAGATTTTAAAACATAAGAGGCCTGTTAATCTGGATCCCAATACAAAGTCCTTTACCATCACATTTCTCTTTATAAATTCATGACGAAATGTCCATTTATCAACTAAATATAACCAAAAACTCACCCAAACAAATGTCTTAGTTTGAAATGGCACTTTAAAACTTTGAAAAGTACCTTTAATTACTCCAAAGTACCAAACACAAAATACCTACAAAAACACGAACCAAATCACAAAGAAAAA
The DNA here is from genome assembly GCA_037834125.1 of Lippia alba. NCBI lineage: Eukaryota > Viridiplantae > Streptophyta > Magnoliopsida > Lamiales > Verbenaceae > Lippia > Lippia alba. The sequence goes on along the minus strand of JBBMKE010398612.1, from coordinate 9,823 downwards.
AATGGTAACCCTCATATCCTCTCGAAATACAATACTTAGAAAAAAAACCTATCGCGAGGCGCATTGTGTCATTTCGCAAACTGGTATGGGATGGAACTCAACATTGAAGACGATTATTGCGTTGCCGGACTATTTGGAAAGCATGATTAAGGTAAAATCTTTAACGTTATCATTCGTTTGGGTTTCTATTCTAATTTGAGGAGTACATTAATATGTTCTTTTTAATGACAATCTCAATCATTAGCAGTTATCGAATGTCACTATAATTTTATACAGATACAAATACCATAAAGAGTGAGGATTGGTATGTATTATGTCCCGACTGTATTTAATAACTTTGGCTCACTTATATACTAATTATATGCAACAACATCTAGATCTGGCTGGTTTTAAAGAAAAATTGATACCACTCTATGAGGAATGGGTTGAAATATTCAGAACCGATGGAGCTACTGGGAGCAATGCCTTCGATTTCAACAGTTTGCCACCGCAGGATGGCATTGAGATTATAGAGGAGACAGGTTCTGATAGTCCTAACCCCATGGCATCCAATAATCTTACCCAAGCTCAATCAGCTTCCCCCTAAATCACAATCTAGTAAAGATGGTAAGAAGGGCAAGCGGAAAAGAGACGAAAATGTAAGCGAAATTGCCTCAAGGATTGATAAAATGTGGGGTAGGGCTGCCGATGCGCTAGATAAAGTTATTGATGCGTTGGAGAAGGATGTTAACACTAGGGTTGATGCACAAGCTGCAGAAAACCGGAAAAGGTTGTATGATGCTATCCTAGAGCTCCCATTGACTATTACCAGATTTGAAAGGGTGCGTGCAATGAGTGAACTGGCGAAACACCAAGATCAGCTTGATGTCTTCTTTCAATTCCCCATCGATGAAAAATGTGATCTTGTTTACTTGGCTTTGTAGAAAGCTCCCATCTAATCGCTTGCTAAACTTTTGGTCCTATGTGTTTTTGTAATTTAAATCATCTGTGATGGCTACTATACTCTAATATCTGCATCTTTTGTGAGATAAGAGATAGTTAAAACATATATGGTCCACACAAACAAAGTGAGTTCTTTCTGTGTATGGGACTATAATGTATCATTTATCCCTTTAGCTTATGTATTGATCTTCGAACCTAATATATGGGCATGGGATCCCCTGTTTCTCCTTCATGTTTCATCTCCTGTTATGCCATCAGATCCGTGACACGTGGCGTTGAAAGTATCACACCAAAAATAAAGAATTATTTTCTGGAATGTGGGATTTAACGGACATTATTCCACCTTTTGTTTTCTCTCACTAAACCCCACGGCCCCTCCACAGATTCTTCTTCCTCATTTTCTTTGAAAATGCGTCTTCCCATTTTTGCAAAACTCTAGATAAATTTTGTTCCCCATTTGGAAAAACTCACGAACATAGATAATTCTTCTTCCCCATTTTCATCTCTTACTCAATCACATCCTCAGCCTTTGTTACTGTTGTTTTTCGATACAGCGCGTTAAGGGCTCATAAAGGGTAAGACAGCATAACCATGGGCAAGAATTTTCCAGAATTATAACCAAATGAAGGTATAGAAAAGCTCTATCCAGGTCAGAGTGTGAAAGAATATACCTCAATCGTAAGCTCTAACGAAGTAGGAATTATATAATAAACATCCATTTCAAAATTTATTATCCTTGTCGGTGTCGCCGTCAAATATTTAGTTTAGATATGGATTTTTATTCAAAACCTTTTTTGTTTTTTATTTAATTCAAGCACTGAGTTGCAGTTTCCGCCCCCTTTTTTCCTCTTCTGATTCAATTTTATGTTCTGTAGACACATATATGTGGAGTGGAGTTAGATTTTTGGTCGACTGGGTTATTCTGGGTGTTAACTAATTGGTGTCTGTGTTGTGTTATCAATGTTGTATGTGATTGCTTTTCTTGTAATGATGATGATGGGCAATAGCCAACCTGCTAAGGAAGGAATGAATGAATGTTTTTGAATTAAATTCTAGTTGTTGAGACAAATGCCTAAGAATGGATGTTTTTTATTTCTTTGAAAACATTGTCTTAAAGTGTAATCTTAAGGAAATTTGGGAAAAAAAGATGGATATTCTGGCACAAACAGACACCCTTTTCTGCAAATTTCCAAATAAATGTAGGGCTTTTGCATTACTTTGAATTTTATTTTTCACAAGTGATAGCTGAAATTTTATTAGTTGAAGAAGTTGAAGTATTCATAGACATGTTTGCTTGTGATGGATATTGATAATAACGGGAAGATAACATATGAAAATTTATTGGTTGAAGAAGTTGAAGTATTCAGAGCCGAAATAAAATTGTTGGTGGATGTGGATATATTGAATTGGATGAACTACGAGACGCTTTAGTAGATGAATCAGATGAAGCTGATTGCAGTCAACAACATTATGCACGAGGTTGATACAGATAAAGTTAGAAGTGATATCGTTAATGATTTTGTATAAATTGAAACTAATATCTTGGCTGCATAATGCAATCTGATAGTTGAAAGTCTATATCAGAATGCAACTTATGTCTTCTAATCATTTGTCAAACTTTTAGTGTTTGAATCGTGGATATCATTGGTTGATCCCGGTAATTCCTTGATTTACTTATGTTTTTGACTTGTTTGTATGAACATTATGTTTAGTTTGATCAGTGCTGCATATAAGGCAATTAGTACTAGTTTGTTGGTGTGACGCCCCGATCTTTCGGCGGCATAGGTTTTCTGTGATATTAATTGCGCAAATTTAAATTCATATATTATGCTCTTATATGATTTAATTGGTTATCCCTTGCGTTCTTTATATTTGAGAATATTTGAATGAGTGATTTGATCGAACTATGTGAACATTTGAATAACTTGCATATGAATGATGTAATTGCGTGCTGATTCTCTGTGTATTGGATTTGGAATTTAGTGGAATTTGGACGTGTGATGGATATGCATACTTTGATCATGTGCATGTGTTTGTGCATAAATTTCAGGTTTATTTGGCATACATATGCACTTCATTTTAAGTATGTGACGAAAAGGAGGCTAACGAGCACTTAGCGCACCTTTCATTGCGGCATGCATATCTTGAGCTCGGGAATTCGGATTTGAATTCTGTTGCCTCCATTGAGCTCGAATCAACAATTTGGACTCAATGGGACTAGCCTCATATTTTTCTAAAATCGTTTGGACACTCGAAATTTGCCCGGAACTCAATCGAGCCTCCTAATCCCGGCCATAATGACCTTTAAGCACTAAAAAGCCCATAACTCTTTCATTTTAATTCCAAATCAAGTGAAACTTGGCCCCACATGCCTCTTACTCACTCCCCTATCAGACATAACCCTTTTCATTTCATTTCATTCTCCACAATTAGAGAATAAGCTGCAAAAATGTGACCCTCTCTCAACCCCAAGAGAATAGCACTATTCATCATCTTCCTCAAGAGCTCAAGCATTCATCTCTTCCCATATCTTCAAGGTAAGCTTAGAATCTTTAATGAAATCTTCTACCCTTTTATATGAGTGGTTACTTGATGATTATAGAGGTGGTTTGATTAGGTTTTGGAGTATATGGTTGAATAGTTAGGTTTTGGGCACTTTGTTGAACAAGCATGTTTCCTAATAGTTTTCTTGGAATTGATTGATGATATTTGATCCTTATGCATGTATAAATGATTGTATGGAATCATATAAGTTGGTTGTTGATGCATTCAAGATTGCCATTAATGGATTTCAAGGTTTTGGTTGAAGATTGATCACATATGCATACATATGGCCTAACTCCTGTTATAGCTTGTTTCATGCATGATTAAACCTTGAATCTTTGTATTTTGGTGTTTGATCATGCCTTATTGTGTTGTATTAGCTTTGGATTGGTTTTTGGAGGCTTAACCCCTGTTTTGGACCATTTCTTCACGCCTGGAGCTGACCAATGACCGTTGGGAATTCCTTGAAGGAAACCAACGGCCGTTGATTCAATGCAGTAGCAGGGGATGCTACTGCATCGAATCAACGACCGTTGAAAATCTTTAAAGAGAAACCAATGGCCGTTGATCATGTCTGTGGTCATGGTCAAGGTTTTCGTGCTTTGTTTCGCTTTCGTTTGGTCTTTCCCGCCCCCAACATGTTCCTAATGTGTTATACATGTTTATGAAGGTGTATTGCTATGCTATGAGTTCTTGATGCTTGAACTTGATTGGTATAATATTCACGTATGTGTTAAGTGCTTTGGGTTAAGATTTGTGATTCTTTGGACGTGGTATGTACGAGTTATGCATTCGTGTGCCCTCGTTGCTCTTATATGCGCATAAATGCTCTAATGCTTGAAATGTGGAACTTTAATGCTTGTTATTTCCTATTTAATGATTCTTATGACTTGTATTCAAGTTGAAATATTGTGTTATGCATGTTCTTGTGGAAATATGGCTTGATTTGAATGAATATATGAAAGATATGAATTGGAATGAATGAGAATGATTCAAAGAATGAAAGAATGATTGAAATGGTAACTTGATGCATCTCCATGGCATTATTATAACCTTGTATGCATCTCATATCATGTCATAGCCTTTCCGAGCATCTTATTTGCTCATGTTGAGTCTCATGAATGTGTCGTGTTGTCTTTTATACAGTTTCTCCAGGGTGGAGACGTGTCAGGTTCATAGGATACTTTCATGTCTTCTTGTCTTCTTGGTTGGTTCGTTTGGTAAGGTGCACATGTGGGTTTCTCTTGTACTAGATATGAATTGACCCGATATATCCCAATGTGTATGTTTAAGCCAAAGATAATGTATATATATATATATCGAGTCCTTTCAAAGAGTCATTGATTTATTGTTAAAGTCCTTTTCTTTTATGAATCCCCACTTAACGTTTTGGCGAGTTTAGTGAACATAACGAATGGGGACCCTGGGACAAAATGTACGTGGCTATCCGGGGAAGCATGGACTGACGGTGATCCCGTGCACTAGTCCCACAATGAATGACGGCGGAATCAGGTCTCGTTAGGAGTTTTAGCAAGGAATGACCGCTGAATGCCATCTGTGGAGTCATGAAACCCTTTTGGTCAATGCGTGGGTGGCCGGGTCTTGCTAACCTATCCACCACCGGAGTAAGGGAACGTATGTGCTAACGAATGAATAAACTAATGAATGAATGAAAGAAAGAAAGAAAGAAAGAAAGAAAGAAAGAATAAATGCATTAATGATTGTTGTATGCTCGCTAATGAATGAATGAATGAATGGATTAATGCAAACACGAGGAGAAGGTTGGAGAAGTCACCCATTCGTCGGGCTCACTAAAGACCGCATGTATGATTGATTAACGAAATGAATTGATAGTTTTAATTCCGATCGTTGTTTTATTTTTTTTCACCCACATGGGAAATGTTTCAAAAACCTCGAATGGAATTACAGCCTGCATGTGTGGGTGTTTCAATTATGCAATACTATTATATTACGCCCCTGTTTTATACCCACCAGTCTCTTATTGACTGAACCCGGCTTTGTTTTCAGTTTCTTACAGGTTTGGAGTGCTAGGCGGGATTTGAGTCTTGCATTTGAGTTTAGGTCTAAAGTTACACGTACACTCGCATTTATATTGTTTCAATTATCGAACGCCTACGGCGCTTGTACATGTTTGAGGCTGTGAAGGCCGTGTTATTGTTGTAAATTTGTTCGAGCCCGTGGCTCATTGTATATGATGAATATGTATATGTTTTATTTGCTTCCGGATTCATGGTCTTTATACTCTGATTTTCGTATTGATCGATTTAAGGGTTAGTCCCGCCAAGTCTAGCGAGTGAGTGAGTCCTCGTTCGCTGTGGGCTTGGTTCATGTATGGACTTTTCATTTCATATGTGGATCGGGCTCATGGTGCGGGGGATGTGGCGTCACGTACCTGGCGCTACAGTTGAATTCATAATTATAATTTGATTGTCCTTTTCATTTCATGTGGGTGTTGTTTGTTACATATTTTCTAATTGATAAAGGGATGTAGCTTAAATGGTAGAGCGCTCACTTTGCAGGTGAGAGGCTCGGGGTTCGATGTCCCACATCTCTATTCAATTTGTGTGTATCTATTAGTTCATTGAGATACGTAAACTACTCATGTGTTAAGGATCAAAACATGCGAGATATGAAATTTTAACAATATGAAAATAAGACAAAAAAGTTCTATGGATCTATTCCAATTTTCTATGGTTGCGTTGCCATTTAAATTATATCGTTTAAGTTTTCACTTATCTATGTGGTAAAGATTTCGATTTCATTAGAATTTCATCTTGATTCTAAAGAGGAAACATTCCTTACTTTCCAAAGAATCTTGTTTTCTGTCTATGTTATCTAACGCCCATTAAATTCCACGTTCCAGAAAAAAATTCTTTGATTTTGGTGTAATATTTTCAATGTCACGTGTTAAAGATCTGATGGCGTAACAGGAGATGAAACATAGAGGAGAAATAGGGGATCCCGTGCCTAGTATATGTATTATTATTAGCAACTGTGACTCCTTAGGTTTTATTATTTATTGCAATAGCATCAGTCATGTACAAGAATGTTTGTTTGGTCATTGTACTACAAACTAATTATGTATTGCAGAACTAGATTGTTTCTGACTCCAAATATTTCTCATCACTTATATACTATATTTGGGATATATACTACACCTTACCAATCTCCACGTGTACCAACTTGTTCAATAATGATCATAACTATGCTGGGGAAAACAGAGGATTACATAACCATAAATACCAAGTAATATGTTTGAATCAAAAGTTACGACATGAAAGATTATAGATCATGGTTCGGAGTCGTGGTCGCGGGAAACAGAACAGGGGGCACCGTTCTAGTTCCAGTGTCATGTCGTGGAACGGTCGTGGCATTTTGTGGAACGGAGGGTATTTTTAAAATAAATATAATTAATTAATGTATCAGTACAAATAAAAATTCATCCAATATCATATAACATCATCAATTATTTATGATAGATAAATAACAATACATTATATGCTAATAATAAGCGGAATGATTAGGGAAAAATAATAATTCTACCGTATAATGATCGTTAAAATAAATTATTTACTCATAAAAATATCCTCATTTGGTACAAATTAATATTTTTAAGAAGATTTTGAAAAGTTGAAGCTTAAAATATTAAGTAATTATAATGTTCATATAATTATATAATATAATTTTATTAAATATTATTGGAATGTGTTAGATATAATTGATTAGGTATTTTATCCGATTTAATTTTATTTAATTTAAAATTAATTAGTCAATATGACAATATTAAATTATTTGGATTATTTAATCTAAAGCCCAAACTTTAAAAACCTAACAAACTAATAAATAAAAAATATAGTCCACTAATTGCACTAATATATTTGGCCCATTAACTTTTCTAATTAAGTTAAGAAAACCTAATTTATCCTCTTAGTTTCCTTTATCTCTTCCGGCAAAGCAAAGGAGTAGTGTTTTTCTGAAGCAGCCGTCTTACTCGTCGTTCCAACCGTTCCATGATGTGAAAATCGCCGTTCCATTTTAATTCCGACCAAGAAAACGGGGTGGAACGCCGTTCCGGCCGATTTCTCGGCGTTCCACACCCGATTCAATACAAAGGCGTTTCATACCCCTCAAGGTGGAACGACAATGGTCGATCCGGTTTCGGAACGCCTGTTCCGGCCGTTATCACGGCGTTCCGGCGAACCATGTTATAGATTGTGCCAAACATATTCAAAAAAACTTCCGCATCTGAAAATGGACAAAAAAATATCATAGTACTTAGCGGATACATAATAATGTTGAATTGGAATTCAAATATGTGAACTATATGCGCATAACTTGTATGTTTACTTGCCGAAACCTTATGTGTTTAATTCTGGATTTTGTAAAATTTGAGTATGTGTTACTTTTATGTGTTATGATCGTGTATATATGCTCGGTATGCGTTTTGGACCTCGTTTGAACCCTCGAAACTAACCCGGAACCCAAACTTACCACTTAACCCGCCTAAGAGACCCTACCCACTTCCATGACCCATATCTCACTCATTTCTCACTCAAATGGACCCAAGTTTGAACCCACATTCCCCTCACATAATAACCCATCAGCTAAGCTCAAATTTATTTCAAATTAAACACCAAAACCCTCTCCAAAAGCTGAAGAAATCGGACCCCAAGAGAAGAGAAAGGAAAAAGGTCACTATTCATTATGATCTCCAAATTCTCACCACACACACCTCTTGTTTTCTTGTGCATGTGAGTGTGGATTCCTTCACGGCATGATTCCCTCTTTCTTTTAAGCTACTTTGTGTGTGCTAAGCTTGAGTTTTCCATGAGATATGGCTATAAGTGCTTGTATGAGGGTTTGAACCCCAAGTATGTGATCTTGCATGAATCTTGGTGCTTTCTTGAGTTTCTTATGTGGGATTGGACCCTTTGAACTTCCTTATTACTTTTATGGAATGCTTGCATGGGGTATTTGTGAATTTATTGAGTTGCCATTAATGCATATTTGATTGAAGATTGGGGAAATGTGATCATTTTCATCTTGCAAGCATGATTGAGCCTTGGTAACACTTTATGTATGTTGTGGTATTGATTCTTGAGAGTTCTTGGTGCTTAGAACTTGTTTTAATTGTTGTATGATTGGCTTGAGGGCTCATTGTTGGCTGCTGCACTTCATTTTCACTGAAGTAGGGGCCCAGGGCCGCGCGGATTTTGTGAACATACCTCGCGCGGCCGCGTGTAAAGTTCGAACCTTGAAATATTTTTGAAAAAAATAACCGCACGGCCGTACGGATTTGTGAAGGAAAATGCACGCGGCCGCATGAAAAGTTTGAACTGGAGGAAAAATAACACCGCACGGCTGCGCGGTATTTACAGTAAAACCGCCCGCGGCCGCGCGGTATTATTGCCTCATGCATGCATGTTTGCTTCGTTTTCGTTCATGATTCGCATGCTTTCCTCGATTCTTTTGTGATTCAATTGATCTATTTACTTGTTGAGTAGTATGTTAAGCATGCCATTGGAGACTCTCGACTTAATTCGAATTGCTTAGATTTAATTGATATGATTTATGTTTCATGTACGTATTTTGTGTTTCATACACAAATTAAGACCTTAAATGACGTGGAATACGCACGTTACAATTAAGAATGAATGTGAATGAATGAAAGTGAATAATATGATACGTGAATTGCATTTTCATGGCTTTGATTGATCTCATAAGCATCTCATATCGTTTGCACGACGTTGCCGTACGTCATACTTGGTCCTCATACGTTCACTTCACTTTATTTGCACAGATACCGGTCCTGTCGGAGGCGAGGGCGAGTTCTAGCTCTTTGTTGCCTTATCCCTTTTGGTGTAAGGTGGGTTTCTCTTCTATTAGGTAAAACAACCCAATAATATTCTTTATGTGCAAGTTTTAAGCCAAAATCTATATATATACGTATTTAGTCGTTTTCGTGTAAATGTTTTCAAACATAAGCCATTTTTCTTATAACCCTACCAATGTTTTGGCGAGAATTAAATGCATGATTGTTCACGAGGCCCAGGAGCTTAGTGTGAGAGACTATCCGGGAAGGCAAGGGCCGACGGTGGCTCTCTCATACTAGTTCCACCGCATGTACGGCGAAACAGACTTTCCTAGGAGGTTTGGCAAATAAATGCTAGCCGGGATTTTGGGGATTCATGTACACCATTAGCCACTATGATTAGATGGCCGGGTTTTATAAGCCCGTCTGTAGCACCTCCCCTAGTACTACAACCCCCGCACCGCAGCACTTCCCAGGTAAAGGATAGGTCCCTTACCCAAGAAA
>JBBMKE010398322.1:0-12759 GCA_037834125.1 Lippia alba | reverse complement strand
TTTTAAGTCATATACTTCTCAGAATTGAATCAATTCTTCCATTATGATTCGTCGGCTTTTTGTAAAAGACATTTTTAGAATAAATTCATTCTCTACTTTTTAATTTGTGATGCATGGATGCTGCTACAACAATACAAAATTATGGATCGTTTTTTGGGGATAATTGCTAATAACCCCTAAAATTTACTTCAACTACAAGAGCACCCTTAAACTTAGAAAATTATAAACGGAAAAATATTATTTTCATCCCCTATAGATGCTCAGCTATTCCAGTAAAATGAACTGAAGCTAGAGTAAAATAGAGAAATAACCCACAATTTATATAACTGGGAATTATATTGAGCCAAAATCAACAAAGTCTTGATTACAATGCAAAACTGGAAATGGAACAGAAATTAAGGAAGAAGGACATGGGAATAACAGAAATTGGTTCAGCAGTTCAGCTTAACCCCGCCATCCTTCAACAAGCCACAGCTTCTAGGCCCTCCGATCACATTTCCATCAACGACCATAATTGATTGGAAGATATACATTACAACCATTTTTTTCAATTGTTTCTCGCTATCATTTTCGTTGATGGAAGAGAAAATCCTAGAAGCAAACACTTTTTGTCATTGCTAACTATTTGTGAATCTCGCAATGGAGTTTCATGTTCGGGCGAATAATCAACCTCGGTCTTCATCCGAAAAAGTCCACGCCAAGCATTTCCTCGTTTTTAATTTAGATGAAGTTGTTTTAGCTGTTTCATATGTCCATATTTTAGCAGACAAGATGATACATGTTTGTTTTTGCCTACCTTTTCACCATATGTAGGCAGTCTTTTGCGGCATGTATTGCAAAGATAAAATATTGTCTATGATGGGAACAAGTCTACTATGATGATGGTATTATATATTAAAATTTTAATTTTTGAAGTAAACCACCATTGCAGTTTGTAATCTGATATCTGACACAAACTTGAATTCATGAGGATGGAGCCGTTATGATATGTATAAACCAAAGTCATAAGGGCACAATTTTTTAGGTAAGGGTAAAGTTGTTATTAACATCCAACACAAATGGTTTGTTATCTAGTAAAGTAAATCATTAGATGAGTTGGGTATTTAAGCAAAATGACAAACTATCAAAGTAAATAATGTACTAGATAAAATAGCCAAAAATTTCATAAAACATAACCCATGGATAACAAATAACAAAATAAAGAGTTAAATATATGGATAAATCTATATTATTAATTTTCATAAAACCCATGGAACTGTGAGTGCAAGCTCCTATGCACCGGAGTTTTATTTATTTATTTTTTAGGACCAAAAAAATAGAACTCCGGTGTATAGGAGCCTGCACCACAGTTCCTATTTCTGGGCGGCCTCTTACATATTGTTGGTCAAGATGGGGAAGCCATTTGATGGCACACCCGAAATCAGATATCTTCGGAATGAAAAATTAATTTAATAGTATGTTTCCCAATTTCAAATATGCAAATAGAATTCGACGGCTGTGAATAAGCAGAAGACCACTTGCAACGTTAGTCACAATTCTCATACAATAGCCCTTTGTAACGTTTGGTGAGATTCAGAGTACCCAAGCATCCTGATGATGCTCAGGTTGTAAATTCCATTGAGCTCAGATAATATTTCCTCTTCTCGATCAAATTGAACGTGGCTCCGCGATATGTCCCTCTCAAGTGGGGCCAAAACTTCAAGAACTTAATGGCTACGAGTACATCATTTAGACTTCCCAGATACACATTCCCTGAACCCCAGACCCCAGAAGCTCTGGGTTCATGGATTGGTGCACTTAGTTATAGTGGAGATCGTAGTTGATGAATAAAGGATTTGGAACAAACAATAAGAGCATTAAAGAGCGATTCCAGAAATGCCATAGAGCAGAACATCGATTCTAGAGAGATGAGCATGGAATCTCGATACAGAGAAATGCCATTAAAAACACCATTAAATCTCGATTCTTCAAACAATAAGAACATTAAAGAGTCATTCAAGAAATGCCATAAAGCAGAGACTCAGAGCCATTTCCACTAATTTATAGCAGAGGTTTTTTCACACAAGTTTCAGCATCATACAATCCCCATTCTTACTCTCACTTTTTCCTCTCTCTAAATCTTTGAGTTTTTGTTGTTTCTCGCTGATATTCTCTCTCACACAATAACAAACCCAAATGTTGCTATTTTTATGGTTATTTCATTGCATGTATTTCAAGCATTTTCAATTTTTCATTGTTGTAGCTTCAACCATTTCAATGATTTTGATTGTTTTTTTCAACTTAAACTTACTTCAAGTATTGTTTCAACTTTCTCTGTTAACATTCTCACTTAGTGTGTGTGTTTGTTTTTTGGAATTTTGATCCCCGTTGTTGGTATCCCTATCTGTTGTTTCTGTTAAGGCCTATTTGTTTCTTGGTCATATCATTCATTTTTGTTAAGGTGCTCAAGGATTTTTTTTGTTGTTCATTGTTTATTTGTGTGTGTTTGATTTTTGTCTTCTACTTCCAATCCTTCTGGAATCCTGTTCTTATGGTATTTTTGTGTGTTCTTCTACCGATCCTAATCTGTGTTGACATAAAAAACTTCATGGTTCTCTGAAATCGTGTTCTTATAATTTTTTTCTTCGCGTGTAAATCTTGAACCATGTTTAATGATTAACCAGGGTTAAAATTCCTCACAATTTATTTTCTTATAGAGTTAACGATCTGTTTTTTGGTGTTTTTTCAGTTCTAATTGATTATAAATTGCTTCAGGTTCAATTGGACGGCGAGAATGGTGTGGTTGGATATCTGGGTTTGGAAGGTTCCAGCGAGGTCTATTCTAGAATGATTCATATTAGGGGTGAGAATATCTGCGTGGCCATGAAGATTTGGGATGTGCGAAATAATCGGAGAAGCTAGTGGTTGATCCAAAATCACTTCGATTGTGAAGAACAACTCCTGTCTAAGCTGTTTCACCCCAATATTGTTAGGCTTTTGGGACATTTAAGATCAACATGAGCTAATGCAATGACCTTAATCTATGAACTCATGCCTGCTCGATCCTTAGAGGATAATTTGCACTGGAATTTTAATGTCGCCTTAAATTGGCTGGCTAGAATGGGGATCATTCTGGGGGTTGCCAGAGAACTCGCGTATCTTCATCAATTCCCTATAATCTTTAGGGATTTAGAATCTGGCAAAGTTTTATTAGATGCAAATTTATCACCCAAAATATCTGATTTTGGGTGGGCTGTCGACATGATGGGTAGGTTTCGAAATGTAATTGCATGTGTTGAAATCAGAAATAAGAGCGCCAGATACTATACACCTAAATTCTACAGTGAGAACATATCATCAACGATAACTGACACATATAGCTTTGGACTGCTTGTGCGTGAAAATCTAACCGGAATGCTTCCATGGGACAAAAGAACTTGGAGAATAGGGGCAAATGAAATATCAGCTCTTCCTGGGTAGCTTGTGGTTCTAGTTGTTCGTTTTATCTTTTATTTTAATTTTTTTCCTAATACTATTAGAATATTGATTTTTAGGTTAACTCAAAATTTGGGCGATATGGACATTTGAATTTGGTGCGATTGACAGCTGACTTAGCGGATCCGAGATTGAATGGTGTGTTCTCCGTAATTCAGTTTATAAGAGTTCTTAACCTCGTGTTTGAATGTGCTAGACCGGATCCTCGAGCTAGGTGGACGATGACAGAAGCCGTTGGACGTTTGGAACAAGGCTAACAAAGGTTTGATGCTTTTAAAGAAATTTTGTAGGGTTGTTTGAACTCTAAGACTTCTATTTTGGATGAGATGTTACACACTTTGTGTGTGTGTTTTTTTCAAAAAACACACACACGAAGTTCGAAAGAAAGGAATAAAAAAGAGTTTCTCTATGGCCTCTTCGTTTTGAGACATTATGGCTTTTGGGTCAAAAAACACACACACAAAGTGAGAATGTTAACATAGAAAGTTGAAACAATACTTATGTTAAAGTTGAAACAAATAGTCAAAATTATTGAAATGGTTGAAGCAACAATAATGAAAAATTAAAAATGCTTGTAATACATGCAATGAAATAACCATAAAAATAGCAGCACCTGTGTTTGCCATTGTGTGAGATAGGATATCTGCGAGAAACAACAAAAATTTGAGGAGTTAGAGATAGAAAAAAAAAGTGAGAGTAAGAATGGGGATTGTATGATGCGAAACTTGTGTGAACCAACCCTTGCTGCAAGTAAGTGGAAATGGCTCTGAGCCTCTGAACAGAATTAATTATAGCTCTTTAACTTGTAGAAATGGGGTGGTTGGCTATTTAATGACCCATTTTCTATTCTTTACCTTGAAAGGTTGTTTATAAGGCTTTATTATGGAGTCCCGGGATTGAGTGGGAAATTGGGGGTTGTTTTAATAGATACAAATTGTTGTTGTTATTTAACAATGGGTGAATGGATTAGGTCATTTTACAATTTTATCCCTTGTCTTCATCTGATATTTACATTTTAGCCCTCAAAAGTGGATCACATTAAGAAGATATTTTTTCCCTTTTTTATTGTTTTCAACAACTTAGCTTTTTTTCTATTCTGTTTCTCCTTGTTTTTTGTCGGATAGTTTCTCTTGAGAAAGGTTGCTAGAATTTTATCATCTTTGTCCAGATTTTCCTCACCATCTAGAATTTATATCTCCTCGTTTAGTTTGTTACTCTTTTCTCCTCTTTGAATACATTTACTCTTGTTTAATTCATTACTTTTCTTATCACTTGTTCCCTTCATTTTTTTGTTTTCCATTTGTCTTTGATCTCACTGTGCTATTCTTTCAGCTCTTGTTTTATTTCTTTACCTTGTTTTTGTCTCTTTTTTTTATCATCTTTTGTGTTCCTCCAATTGTTCTTATTATTTATTTTTTCTCCTGCTTGTTTTTACTGTATATTCGAAAGCTCCCCAGTCAAGTAATGATTCTTGTTTTTGCGAATTTCAATGCCATGATAATTTTATGGTTTTTTTTTTCATTTTCAGTTGATTATTTATCTTACCTTGTTCATTGTTTTAATATATTAAATTATAAGATATCCAATGTACGCCTCAACAACTTCTTCAAATAGTGACTTTCCATTTTAGGAGGCAGAAAAGAGGTTGCGGGAAGGATGTCTCTAAGGATGGATTTACTGGTTCCAATTGTTTTTCTGCTGATTACCACCTCCGTTGCCGGAGGTCAAATCGTTGCTGCTGATGGACTTCAGATGAGCGACTACTGCGTTGGTTCAATCACAATCCTATCTGTGCTCGGGGATGAGCATTGCCCCCTCCCCCTCCGTAGGGAAGCGATTCAGGTTAATGCAATTGAAGGCCTGCTGTGCACTGTCTGTAGCTCTTTAGTTAAAGAGTCGCTGCACTCCCTGACCGAAAACTACACACTGTCGTTCACTGTCGGAGCGTTGCGCAGTAATTGCGTAACGCTCCACTCGTACGTTGAACAGTGCATAATCATCGTAGACCACTGCGCAATGCTCCACTCGTACGTTGAACAGTGCATAATCATCGTAGACCACGTCATCCCGATGATTTTGGCTGAGCTAGACACAATCAATGCACACTGTGTTTGCAAGAAGCTGCATCTCTGTGGAGATGCAGCCACTACTGATGGCCATGAGTTTGTTCACACACTGTTGCTGAGTCTGAGTCAGCTTATCGAGGAGGAGGAGGAGGAGACTATGGCAATGTGATTTCTGTTTGCAATTCAATTTAATATCTTGTCTCAAAACTCATTCCCTTAATTGCAACTTTGCAACTTGTTTGAGGAAAAAAAAAAACTTCTTCAAATAGTGTGATGGTTGCTCGTTCACTCCCATCAACTATATTATGATTTTAATTTTTATGTATTTCTAGATTTCATACTTTGACAATGCTTCCACTTGGCCATTCATAAAATTTCTGCATTGTGTCTTTATATTGCTTTTAATATTGATATTGTGTAAATGTTGCAAGTTTCACATCATGCAATTAATATGTTTTTCATATGGACTTTGCTTTAAATTAATAGACTAATAGTATTGTTCTTCAATTATTAGTTAAGTTTTGTAATAAAAATATTAGTTTGAAATAATAAAAAGAAGATACAGTTATAATTTTGGTAGATTACCTCATATAACATGAGATGATTTTAAATCGCTTATTTCAAGATATTTGGTTGGTGCTCTTCATTTTGTAAGTCATCTATAATTCCACTATATTTGCTTCTTTGGAGGATGTCAACCTATTGTCACAAATACAATTATTAAAACCATTTCCTTTGCAATTTTAATAATATAAAATTATTAAAATATTTTGGTAATTTTTCCTTATATTATGATAACAAAAGAAACTCAAAACTCATTATATTTTAAGTTTGCTTGTTACGTTGTACACAAATTGGATTAATTGGATTGATGAATATTGTCATTACAGAAGTTGTTTTAATTGTAGCTCCTCTTGTCAAACATTTGGTTATATTACTTGATCCATTTATTCTATGAAATATATATATATATATATATATATTTTACGTTTTTCTGTCATACCTTAGTATATTTGCTTTCTTAACTCTAAAATTCCAACAATTGTTCCCTTATTTTTGACGTTTTGTAACCATTGTCCCTCGTCATTGTTAGGTCTTCCCAAAAATCAATTGTGATAGTATAGGACTATCACAAAAATAACAAATTTGAATTCATATTAATTGTCCCATAAGTTATAAATGTCTACGGCTTCACTTACTTATCATTTATGATTATCACTTCTCCTTCATAACCCGTGTTTTTGTTTTTTTTTTCTAACGTTGAAATGGTTGTTTCATTCCTTTCACAAATCCAATTACATTTGCAATTTTTCTGCATTAGATATTTATTCTCAAATTTACAAAATATCTTAAAATTCTTTAATAAAAATTATTTAAAATCAATCATGATTTAATCGAATTTTGCAAATTTGAACCTTATATTTCTATAGATGTGTTTTTCCTCAAAATATGTTCACAATTTTATTTGCTAGGAGAACCAACTCAATTTGTAGATTGATATTTAGATAATTAATATTCACTCCATTTGCTCGAATGTTAGAAGGAGATTGTTCTGTTAACTAAATAATGTGTAAATGTCTACTTTTAATTTCTTATGTACACTACTATGACAGTGAGATATATGTTATTATGTCATTTTCAAATATTGGAAAGTAAAAATAAATAAATAAATAAATAATAATAATAATATTAATAATAATAATAATAATATTATTATTAAAATATGGGATAATTATATATAGGTCCCTGAGGTTAGGCCTAATTACAAATCGGTGCCTATTCTTTTAAATATTACACTGTAGTCCCTAAGCCTTGTTAATTTGTTAATTTTTGTATATTTTTAGGGACGATTTTGCATTTTTGGTCATACATTATATGTAACACTCACAAAACCTTTCAAGATATAAGTGTACTTTTACAAAATTCGTTAATGGACCTCACACAAAACAAGAAATGTTGGGACTATAGTGTAATATTTAAAAGAATAGGAATCATTTTGTAATTAGACCTAACCTCAGGGACCTTTATGTAATTATCCTAAATAGGAATCGGTCAATTTACACTCTGCATCCCTATACTATATTTGTGTCTTTTCTTTTTTCTAAACTTCACTTCCTTTGATACACATTCAAACAAATTTGTTATTGTACATATATATAAATGTAATGTAATTATTCTTAAAGTTCCCTATATTTTAAATTCAGATTCAAATATTTTTTTTGGGAGAATTACATCTGATTATACTGCATTTAGAGCTAATTACAATACAATTCATCATTATCGAAAAATTACATTTTGGTCCCTATAAATCTTGTTTGGTTTGAGGTCTCTTAATGAAATTTGTAAAAGTACACTTATGCTCTTGACGGTCTTATGAGTGTTACATTAAATATATGACAAAAATTACAAAATCATCAAATATAACAAAAGGATCCCAACAAAAGTATGAATTTAACAACAAATTAGGGATATTTTTGGAATGACGCAACGGAACTCTAGGGATCATAAATGGTTCTCAAAGTTATGGACTATAATATAATTTTTCGATAATGATGTATTTCGTTGTAATTAGCTCTAAATGTAGGTTAATCAGATGTAATTCTTCCTTTTTTTAATTTGAAATATATTTTTCTTATAATGTATAGAACTAAGAAATGATCAAACACTTAGAAAATTAAACACAATGTGAGTTTAAACAATTCATTCAGTCAAATATACGTAAGATATGAAATCACTAATAATTGAATTTGAAATATACTAAAAACGAAGGCAATTTATATACTTTTTACAATAGTTTGCACCTTAAATCCAATTAACTTTCAATCTTTAAACTGTAGTCATGCGTCAAAAATTAAATTTCTTAAAAGATGACGTTAAATAATAATATATTCATATAATAATGCTTTTAAAATATTGACATAGAGAATCTTTTATTTACCAAATTTATAGTATAATGATGAGAGTGGTCGGTGTAGAAGCGATAGTAATTTGACTGAAAGAATTGGTTTCAAAGTGGGATATGAACGAGAGACTGATAAGCCTGAAGAACAAAATGGCCGGCATATCTTATGAGGGAATGAAGGAAATTGTGCCAATTTTACCAAATAACGCATGAAACTACCTTAAGCTTTTTGGTGCTCAAATTATTTGAGAGTTTTTTTTGGTGATTAACCAACTATTTTAAATTAAAGGGTTTTATCTTTTAAATGTATTTGTAAAGAGGTTTGTCTTCTTTAAATGTATTTTCGTTTTTTTTTGTTGATTAACCAACTATTTTAGATTAAAGGGTTTTATCTTTTAAATGTATTTGTAAAGAGGTTCGTCTTCTTTAAATTTATTTTTGTCCGAAGAGTTGAAAATTTTGAAATTTGATTTACTTACATCAAATTAATCTAAATAGGTACTTTTATAATGATATATAGAGAATATGCTTTTGCAAGGCACAACTTACGTACCATTAGGGAAAACAAAATTTTACTACTTTCGGTTCGAATCTTTCCAACTTAGATGTCATATTTTGATGTTAATTAGTACACCGCTTTTTACTATATATTAATAAAAATTATTAATAAAACTATCACTAACAATTTGTAACTAATTTAATTTAATTCTTTTTGTCGAAATATTAAATATGAAGAGAGATAGGAAGATTTGAAAAGTTGGAACTTAAATGAAGTACTAAATTCAATTTATTGCATCAAATTATTCTTGGGGTAAGTAAATATTATAGTTAAGTTGGATAAGGACAATCACCTTAATTTACAGTGAAAAGAAACAATATCCACACTTTTATAATAGCATAGATGTTCATTCAGATTTCTTTACATGTACATGTTAGTAACTAGGTATGTTACATGACAGAGAACACCACCTAATCGTTTTAAAATTACAGAAACACCCCTTGTGCTTTAAAAATTGTATGAAATAATAAACATGGGAGAGGGGAATTAATTGTAATAATACATCTTTTCAATTACTGTAGGCGTAAATAACCTTAAAACAAATTGTTATTAGAATTGTAAGATGACGTAGGATACGCGGTAAGTATAATAATTTAGGTAACCCCACACGGTTTTCCAATTTTTCCATTCAACAATATTATTCATGACAAGAAACCGTGGACTTCACTAAGAGAAGTCAACAATTGTCATCGACCATGCTTTACTGCATTTTTAGTTTTTTACCCATGCTTGCTCTGATTCTTCACTGAAAGCAAACAGAACCATGAATCTGAATCCAGTTTCAATTGCTTTGCAATTTCTGTGTTTCACTTTGGCACTGGCAGCAGGCACCAATGATCTAACTCACATTACAGGGGATATTTCAATTAATTGCGGCTCAAAGGGCACTTCTTCAGCTCTTAATGGCAGAAAATGGCTGGGAGATGTGCAGCACAATCTATCTTCAATGCTACAAATAAAGGGCTCATCAACCGCCTCATCCGTCGTCGTCCGGAAGTTGAAACTCATCGATCAGGTTCCCCACAGAACTGCACGACTCTCTCGTGGCCGATTCTCGTATGCATTTCAGTTGAATCCAGGTCAGAAGATCATCCGCTTTCACTTTAATCCCTCTCAATACAAAGGCTTCAAAGGTTTGCAGGATTTGCTTAACGTTGAAGCTGGTGCTTTTACATTGCTCAGTAACTTCAGTGCTTCACTTACTGCTGATGCTCTTGGTGTGAGTTCTTTTACAAAAGAGTTCTGTTTAAACATACTAGAAAACCAACGGCTCAATATTACTTTCTTTCCTGTAACTAGTCAATCATATGCTTTCATAAATGGTATCGAGGTTATCTCGGTCCCCCCCAGTGTTTCTTACTTTCACGGCGGAGATATTGGAGTACAAGTGGTCGGCCACAAGTCTCCGGTCTACGATGATCGCAGCACAGCACTTGAGATAGTCCACAGAGAAAATGTTAAACAGAATTCTATTCCATCCACTGGAGAATCCTACATGTGTCCAACGTGGGCAGTGCGAGAAGCAAACAAGAATTATAAAAGCACCTGGAGAGTACCTGTGGATGTGGGATTTAGGTACTTGATCAGGATTTATTTCTCGAAGATTGGAATCAAGATTTCTCGGACTGCTGATGTGATGTTTGAAATAGTGATTAATGAAATGGTTGCTCAGACTAATGTCGGTGTAATGAAAGAAAGGAGTGGCGACAACAATCCCCGGTATAGGGACTACATAATGATGATGAGAGGACAAAGAAATGATGGTAAGCGTGATATCTTGATTTCCATCCAGTCATATGATGAAACAGTAGATGGAAATGAGATCCTCGAAGGGTTTCAAATACTTAAGCTGAGCAATCCTGATAATAGTCTTGCCGGCACCAATCCCCTGCCTCCTGCTCAGACTGCAGAGTCCCACATTATCCGAACTTTACTCTCTATTCTTGGTCTTAGAAATGTCTTTGCAGCTGTTGCAGTTGTTGTAACTTCTCTGATAAACGTTGTGGTTTATACATTGAGGGAAATGTGGGAAGCTAGTCATATTGAGGAGAAAAACAAACCATCAGCCAGGGCTGATCGAGTCTGTCGCCGGTTTTCACTAGCAGAAATGGAGTTAGCCACTAGGAATTTCAGTGAAGCGCTTGTAATTGGACGTAGTGGATTTGGTAAAGTGTACGAAGGACTCATTGATAACGGGCAAGAGAAAGTAGCTATAAAGAGGCAAAAATTCACCTCCAGTCAAGGGTCGCATGAGTTTTTGACAGAGATTGAAATGCTTTCTGAGCTTCGACATGTTAACCTTGTTTCCTTGATCGGTTATTGCAATGATCATGGTGAAATGATTCTCGTTTATGAGTATATGGCCTCTGGTACACTGGCTGACCACCTCTACAAACTTGAAAGGGGCAAGGATAGTTGTTCTCCTCTTAGCTGGAAACGTCGCCTTAATATTTGCATTGGAGCCGGTCGAGGACTGGACTATCTTCATACAGGGCACGGAACCATACATCGTGATGTAAAGTCTTCCAACATTCTGCTAGATGAAAACTTTGTAGCTAAGGTTGCAGATTTTGGATTGGCCAAACCAGAAGACAGAAAGAATTTACGGAGCCACGTTAGCACGAAAGTAAAGGGCACGCCTGGGTACTTCGACCCGTTTTATTTAAGCACTTGCAGACTAACAAGGAAAAGCGACACGTATGCTTTTGGAGTGGTGTTGTTGGAAGTTTTATGCGGGAGACCAGCGGTTGATGCGAATCTTGACGAAGATGAGCGGATTCTATAATCTAAATAAAATCAGCGAAGGAGAAGTCAATGAGATTGTAGCTTCAACTCTAAGAGATGAAATATCAGCAGAGAGCCTGAAGACATTGTTAGGGGTTGCTGAAAGATGCTTGTGCGTCGAACCAAAGAATCGGCCAACAATGGCTCAAGTTGTGCTACAACTTGAGTTGGCACTTGAGCAACAGGAGGACAGACAACTT
This sequence comes from Lippia alba, assembly GCA_037834125.1. Classification (NCBI taxonomy): domain Eukaryota; kingdom Viridiplantae; phylum Streptophyta; class Magnoliopsida; order Lamiales; family Verbenaceae; genus Lippia; species Lippia alba. Next base: position 774 of record JBBMKE010398322.1, on the reverse strand, counting down.
CCAATTTCAAATGAGACAATGGCTCGTAATGATGCTACCGACCTATCAGTTAACAAAGGGCAGCTAAAAATGGCTTCTACAGATGTGCAGTATCCCACACCTGTTCCAGAAGATCAAACTAATAGCAGAGTGGTTGATGGTGAGCTTCCACATGCAAGAAAATGTGCACTACAAGAAAACAGTCAAATTCCTATGGAAATAGATCAATGGAAAAATTCCCGCTGGATTTTCGAGGGATTCCCCAGAGCAAAACGAGAAGAATGTTTCATGGCTTTTCGAAGAATTTCCCTGGGTATTCCGTGGAAAATTTTATTCCCTCGGAATATTTTTTGATGGAATTCCAACGGCATTCCGAGGGAGAATATGAAAGAACATAATTTAGCTATCGATTCATTTTTTTTTTCGGGACGGATTAGCTAAGGATTTCCGAGGGAATTTCTGAATAGATATTAAGATCAAAATCCATTGAAAATTTTCAAGGGATCTTTTCAGTATTGATTTTTTTTTTTTTATCGAAAATGGCTCTACAGATTTGCCGAATCCCAGACCTCTTCCAGAAGATCAAAATAACAGCAGAGTGGTTAATGGTGAGCTTCCGTATACAAGGAAAGGTAGAAGAAAGACCATAATGCATAAACCAACTCGACTTTGGCCATGGGATTCACTTTGGAGCAGGGCAAGGCCATCCAGGACAAATGAACTGATATTATCAGGTATAAATTTATATGTCCGCCATAAATGTCACCAACATTTGTTTTTATACTTTCATGGCCT
>JBBMKE010397993.1:0-12762 GCA_037834125.1 Lippia alba | reverse complement strand
TGAAGGGTTTTGCATCAGCTTCTTCATATATGGTTGGAGAGAAGAGACGAAACGTGTATTTAATTACAAAAGAAAATATTGTCTTCTTAAATATAAATGGGGGTACTATCGTCAATTCATTTTGTTTATTATTTTAAAAAACATTTAACGCGATAAGTGGGGGGCATAATGGGTAATTTGTAAATTTTTTATATATTATATTAATTATTTGACAAAAAAATTATAATATTGGAGCTATGTGTAATTTTAAAATTTTTCAATGGGTGTATCTGTAATATTTTGAATAAGAGAGTCACCAACTTTAATTTTCTATACTTATATGGGGTGTGGATGTAATTAACCCTTTTTTAAAAAAAAGTGGAGCAGAAGATGAAACACCAATTGTAGCAGAAGATCCCGTCCGTTCTGGAAGGACACTCACACAACGAAGATTATTGGACAAAATTCCAGTGTGATATCTCTAGCCGCATATATATGGAAGTCATTGACCAAATCGCCAATGGACAAATTCCATAGAGACTCAACCCTAGAACTCAAGCAAGAAGCTCAGGAAGTGAGGGAAAGGGCATTCAAGAGCCGTGTGTATTCTCTGGTTTTTTTCAGTTTGCTGCTGGTTATTGTGTTGACAAGTCATCCTATGATATTTCAGTACTGTGTGACGTATTTTTGTTAAGATATAATTCATGTGAGTTTAGTAGATAGTTAAGTTACTGTAGTTTATCAATCACATAACTGGTTGCATATATTGTAAAATATCACAAATTTTGGTTTTTGATCTTAAAAATTGGGATTTTTTTTGGTCATCCCAACTATTATGTTTCTTCTAGAATTTGTTACTTTTTTTTTAATTCGATCACTACCTAAACTTTATAATTTTAAATTTTAACCCCTGAGTTGAATTTTCTGACCGAAAAATTCCGACGAGGCATCATGTGTCGACACATGCCGAAAGTGAGGCTATTTCGATGCTTTTCTAGTGCAGGTGGTAAAATTTTAGAAAATGAATAGCTTTAATCTTCTTTTGCACTTCAATCTTTCGACATTTTTCTACTTTAGTATCAAACTTTTGTATATTTTAGTACCTAACCTTTGAATTTTGTCGTACTTAAGTCTCCAATATTAGACATGTTATTTTTTTATTTGTCGTTTAGTTACACGTGTCATTTTCATATTGGTCGGAGAACTTAAGTGCAACAAAATTCAAATATTGAGCACTAAAATACAAATTTCAAATGTTGGGTATTAAAGTAAAAAAATATTAAAAGATTAAGTTGAAAAAGAAAATTAACCCAAATGAATAATTAAGTTGGCAAAGTTTAAAAAATAGTTTTGATGATAATTTTTTCTCTTAAATATTTCACAAAGTTAAAGGATTTAATACACAATAATGGAATAAATAAATTGCACAAAAGATGATCTGACATTTCATATTATTTCTGAGCATCTACCTTAATATCATTTTCAATGTTAATATTTCTTTTTTCATACCCTTTCTCAAATTTCGTGTTTATCGCAGAATCACAAGAAAAATTGTTTTAAAATGAAAACTTTATACAAATTATTTTTCATCAATATTTTTAAATATAAAATAAAATTCTTTTCGATCAGTTCTATTGTTATACATAATTTCAAGAAATATAACAAAATATCATCAACAACTTTCAACAAAATATTTATTTCTTACCATCAACACCACCATGGAAAAAGTTGTAAAATATAATTTCATTTAAATGAATTTTTCCATCAACAACTTTTATCAGTATGAATATTTTTACGAAATTCCAATTCAATAGTTCGTGGTGTCGATTGGTACCAAAACAGATTTTTTTTTTTTATACAAAAAAAAGAAAGAAAGAAAGCTTTAACCACCTACTTTGCCGACTGGAATTGGTGCAAGTGGTTCAAGGGTTGTTTCTTAAAAGCAAGGTCCGGATTCAAATCCCTCAAACTAGTTGGGTGTGCGTGTGTGTAAAAAAAAACACCTATTTTTCAACAAAAAAATCTGTTACTAAAATAGAATACTTCACTAAAGAACCTTGACACACACATCCACCTGTATTTGATCATATGTAATTAATTACCAAATGATCATAAAAATACCGATGAAACTTGTTGATGGTAAGAAAATCTTACAACTTTCAAATATAAAAGTCCTACCTCATTTTGTAAAAATACCGATCTGTATTGATTCTACAGAGGGTTGTTGAGATCCACTTAAAATATTCTCTAAAAGAGATCCTTTTTCAGATCGGATGTTTATCTATTTCTTCGATAACTTACTTCTTATTAAGAAGATTTTCCTATTGATTAAAGCTCATATTGATCCTAAATGACTTCAATTGGAAAATGTATAAGATATCTCAAGGCGGACAGATAATTTTTACTCAATTCTGGATCAGCGTCATGTTAATTCATGTGGCGATTATTTTATATTTTGGTTGGAACGGTTAGGAAAACTATTGTATATGGTCAAAGTAAGTCAAGGCTCGAATTCTTTGAAGGGGACAACTAGTCCTACCGGTTCCATCTTTTCTGGGTAATTTTATTATAGAACCTTTTAATTATGTCAAGTCAGTGTGATGAACAAGTGTAACACATTTATTTGTAATATTGGTTGGTTTCGGCGAACCAAGTAGCTAGTCTGACGAAGTGTATGCTCTCTGTTCCATTTTGACTCTCATATGATATATGAAGATACTAACGTAGTTACCTTTTCCCAGGAATTTCAAATGACTTGACATTAATGTTTGCCAACATTGAGAGCTCATGGAGAAGCTCAAAACACTTCTTCATATCTTCATCAAATTCATGGCTGAATAATGCAGTTGTCACGGCTGAACTAGTGTAGAATCCCAGATATTTGAACACATCAATCGTACCTGAACCATCCTTCATCTTCCTTTTCCAGTCATTCAATATGTTTTCACAACAAGATTGAACAGTTGGGCACAATCCCTTCATACACACCAAGAAAAATCACAAGAGTTAATGCGATAGTTACGAGCTGACATAAATGGGAGCTGTTATCCCAGTTTAGAAAATAATTAAACAACTTACCTTCAACCTCTCAAGATGAAAAGCAGGGTTATACTTTGTTCTATGTGCCTTCCATTTTTCGTCTTTGAAGTCGACAATGCCGCCAACTAGCAACTGGTATACCTTGTTGACGACTTGGAAGTTCTTATGAATGCTCGTCTGATTCGACAATACCTCTCTCATCAATTCAGGGTCGGTTATGTATATTCGTGGCCTTGGTCCAATCCAGGCAAATGAATTCTTGCCTGCACATCATCATAACACAGTTAGTTAACTATATCGTTACAACATGAAATGCACGCCCATTTTTCTAGTTTATATATAACAAGACAATGTCTAACCGTAAGTGTTTATGGTCTTGAGAACAAAAGGAATGGCACGAGGCACGATGTCGTCGAGAAGTCCGAGGGGTTTGGAGTGGGCTGCCTTGTACATGGCAGCGATCTCAAGGGTATCTCCAAAGAAAAGCCTGTAAGAATTTCCTCTTAAGCCTTGCTTCCTCAGAATCTTCTCCAACCTCCTTGGCTCCAGCCATACCCAGCAGAAAATTTTCCATAGCCACACAAGTAATATGGTGAGCAATGAGATGATCGCAAACTTCCACATTTTTTGTTAAGTTGATGTTCCCTCCTTTCGGGAGGTGCTATATATAGAAGTTTCATAGTGTTAAAAGTTCACTACAAAAGATATTTATGCAAAGATATTTCTTAAAAAGTGTTGCTGAAAGGGCCCAGATTGGAGACACAAGCAAAAATTGGTCATGACAAAAGTGCTGCAAAAGATACTTTTGCCAAGCTGAAGTGTTGATGAATTCACAAAAGTATTGGATATAAAAATATATTTTCAACTAAAATCCGTAGGAGTTTTTGCTATTTTTGATTGAAATCGGACAAAAATTAAAAAAAAATAAAATTAAAAAGCAAAATTGGAGAGAACTAAAGTCCGAAAATAATGAAAGTTAGAGGATGAATTTTGCGATTTTGCGCCCCTAATCAATCTTAAAATATCTCAGAATATACTATTAAGAAACATAAACTCATGATTATGAGGATATACATTTCTTTTGGGTTTATTGCATATTTCACCTCTTTGTTAGGCGAAATGGACAAAAAGAATTCTGTATTACAAAAATTGATATGAAAATTCTTGTGTTTTTAAAATATTTGCATGGAGAACCCTAAAAAATTTTGGTGTTGGACACGCACTAAAAGCGTGACTAGAACACTAATTTTCTCTATTTATTGGACGCAAAATGACTGATGTACCATTTTATATTTTGATATACATCATCTCATATCTCTATATTGTTCAATACTTTTTTATATGCACCAAGACTCTGTACAAAATAAAATTATACGAAAAATACTATAAACAAGTATATGTTCAATATTTTTTTATATGCACAGAGACCCTGTATTAAATAAAAAAAATGCATAAATAACCCTATAAACTAGTATAGAAAGGGGTATATAGAGAGATGTGAAATGATGTATATAAGAATATTAAAGGTAAATTAGTCATTTCACGTCCAATAAATTGAAAAAATTAGTGTTCTAATCGCACTTTTAACACGTATCCAACATTAGAAATTTTAAGGGGAAGCATACAAGTATTTTAAAAACATAAGGTTTTTGAGTTAATTTAGTAATTCACCTAACATAGGTGCATGGTTTAAATAATTATGTATCTTTTTCGTGGTGTCATTATTCAGGGTAAAAGAGTTATTGAGGTCTAATTATTTGAAATTTTGATATAAGGTGCGCACGGCCTGATGAAAACAATCCCGCTTGTCCTTCAAGAGCATGTTGAGATGATTAAAATTAAGTTTAAATATGGGGAAAATATTATTTTCCGTCTTTGAGAAATGTCATTTTTTTTATTTTGATTTTAAACTTTTACCTTTTTTCAAATTGAATCCTTTTTAATTTAATTTAATTTAATTTTTTTAAATTTTGATCTTCCGCATCTTACATGGCAAAAATTTGGGGATTTTTCTAATTTTCCTTCCAAAATCTGAATTGGCTATGACGTGGATTATTAATGTTTAAAGAAAAAAAAAAATCACGTGATTGCATAAATTGTTCTTATTTAACAAAATAGTCCTTTACTATAATTTTTTTTCTAATTTTACCCCAACTTCATCTCCTTCCTCAATTAAAAATAAAAAAGGAGATGAAGTTGGGCTTTTTTTATTTTAATTGAGAAAAGAGATGAAGTTAGTTTAAAATTAGAGAAAAGCTATAATAGAGGAGTGTTTTCTTAAATAAGAATAATTTATGTAATTATGTGGTATTTTTTTTCTTTTTTTCCTTAAATATTAAAATCTACGTCATATGCCAACTCAGATTTTGGAGGAAAAATTCTCGAATTTCTGCTACGTAGGGTGCAAAGGACTAAAATTGAGAAAAATCTTATAAAAAATGCGAGAAAAAGTAAAAATTCAGGATCCAAATCGAAAAACGACATATTTCGAGTATGAAAAATGATATTTTCTCTTAAATATATTTACATTCTCTCATTATTAAGTTCACTACAAGAAAACAGTCGAAAACCAACTTTAAAAAAAAATCAACGAAAAATTCTGTTAGTTTTCTATTAGAATTTTCAGTGAAAAACAAACGGACTTCCAATGGAATACCCACCGGTTAAAAGAACAACATTAAACAGAAAGGTCATCGGGATTCCATCAAAATTTTTGGCGTAACTAAATAAAAAAGTCAAAAATATCAACAGAAGTTTCTGGTATTCCGTTGGAAATTTGGTGGAATTTCCACAAACTGATGAGCCAAAAAAGGCCAACGGAAAGCTGTGGGTTTTCCGTTGGTAAGTCAGTTAGAAAATTGTTTAATTGAAAATATCAACAAAAGCAGACGAAAAATTCCTTTTTTTTAATGAATAATATGAATTTTCAACGGAAGTTTCTGTCGATTTTTCATTGGTAAACAAAATTACCAAAGGAAACCGACGGAAAATTCCGTTGGAAATTGGTATTATTCATTAAAAAAACCAATAAAATTCTTCCGTTGATTTTTCCTTTGGTGTTTTCGATTCAATAATATTATCAACGGAAAGTTACTTCTTTAGAAAAAAACCAACAGAATTCTTCTGTTAGCTTTTTGTTGTAATTTTTAATTAAACAATATTGCCAACAGCAAATCAATGGAAAATTCCATTGGTAATTGATATTATTCATTAAATAAAATATAATGGAATTCCTCTCTCGATTTTTTGTTGAAAGTCTGTTTTTTCAATTGAAAACCAAAGAATTTTTCTAACATTCAATCGTTCTTTTTTTTTGGGCAGTTTTCGGCAAATCTTTTATAGTGGTTTAAGTTTTTTTATGAGTTCGTTATTCAACATAAACAACTCGTAATTATAATGTATATTGAAGTATAGTAATATTAATTGGACGGAGGGCAAAAATATTTCCAAGTTTCATTTAATTTTGTGAACTCATGACCACAAATTTATTATGAGGAATCACTTTTTATTTGCTGGCAGCCCTCGTCCACATCACGAAAAGGAAATTGAATATTTGCTGTCCCCTACTTATATTTTCCGTAAGGTAGAAAATAAAATGGAAGTTGTAAAATGTTCGATTCAATAAGGTGATAAGTATTCGGACAAAAACAAACAAACAAGCAAACTTTAGTATTAGAACTAGCGAAATCAACGTGCGTTGCACGTTCTTTATTTACTTATTTTTAATAAGTTTTTTCTAATTATTTATTTTAATAAATTAAAGTATCAATAATTTTAACTTAATTACATAAATATAACAATATTATTAACAAATCCACTTTATTTTTTAAATTAAAAAAATAATTAAAAGTAATTGAAAGTATAAAAATATCTAAATAAATAAATAATAACAATTTATGTCTATTTATATGATAAGACATATATAAAAAGTTTTCATAAAAGCCTTGAGAACTACATAAAGAATTATGTAAATTAAATAGACTTTATTCTTTTTCTTGTTTGATCTTCAAGTGAGATTTATTTTTGGTTTTCTTTATAAAACTTTGAAGTGTGTCCTCACTATCACTCAAGATGTAAAGATTATCTGTACTTTTAAGATTATACTTTTCGGAATTAATTCTTTTTCCTCCCTTTTTTACCTCAATTATGGAGACATCATTATCTCTTTTTTTACTTTTTCGTTTATTTTTCATTCGCAATCTTTAGGAACGGTAGATTTTCATCATTTTTTTTTTTGTAATCACCTTGGTTTAAATATTCATCTCTCAAAATTGTAGTGCTTGACATATCATCCTTTTGAACCTTATCCTCTACCAAATCTCAATCATCTTCTCCATAATTGTAGTTTGATTCAAATTTCTTTTTACCTTCCATGTCTATGTTTATATATAGAGATATATACTAATTATTATGAAAATATTGAGGTTATTTGTGTTTTTAACTATATATTTGTTTGCTTTGACTTTTTCTATAGTTGTTACAGGATATTCACCAACTATTTGTTTTAAGTTCTGGCCATCATTTGTAGCGAGATCATCCTCCCAAAGACTGACAACCATAGGAAAATGCCTAAAGTATAAATAAAACAATAATGAAATAAGTTGGTTGAAAACTTTTGATTGAGAAAATATAAGAATGGGATGTTTGACTTTTTCTCGAAATACTATGCATTATGTGTATAATACTTGCTCATTGTTGACTAATGTAATTTCTCTAACATATACACGGACGTCATTGTAAAATTGTCGTTCTTTAACTTCATTTTTTTTCCGTCTAGCCTAGTGTTTTATAATTAAAGGAAAACTTATGAAATTATTTTATAATATATGTAGATAATGTGTTTAGACTTATAAATTTATGATATTTTGTTAATTAGATAAGTTTATAATTTAAGGAACAACAAATGATATTTCGAGTTACGTGGTTATTTTTCTTATGTTGAGATAGTCGGACCTGTAATTATGGGCTGCTTATTTTTTTCAATGCTTAGGGCTCTTCAACATTAAACAATTTTGATAATTTATTCAAATTTGGAGTAGTTAACGAATTATAGTAATTATGTCAGAATGAGAGATTTGATCATTTCACTTTTATGTAGTGATAAAACGGCCCCTGAAAGAATCATTTTGTCTTTTATAGTGTCTTTTTTCCCGTTTGAAATTCAATTAATTAATACAAATATGTGTGTGTTAGTTCAGGTTTAGTTCTATATATAGATCTTCAATTCAGTTCTATATACAATTCTTTCGTCTTATTTTGTTTTGTCTTTTTTTTAGATGAGTTTTTATAGTCTCTTAACTTGTGTAAAAATGAGTCCGTCTTATCAAAGTTTTAATTTCTCCTTGAGAAATTTGAGACTATGTTTCTCCAATTAGAATTTTCTAGAACCTTACATTAGAATATATATATTCACTATAAGAACGATAATAACGTTAATAGAATAATTTCTTAGCCTACTTAATATTAGAATAATTTCCTTCTACTAAGAGTTCTATTTCAAGTTAATTAGTGCTCTTTTAATGTATTTAATTTAATAAGTTATAATGTACGTGTATTTACATAATTACCCCTAACTAATAATTATTGACGTAACTATTATGAGGGTATTTTAGGCGATCAACATTTTGTAAGAGACGTTCGTACTTTTACAATATATATAGATATAGATATAGATTAGTGCTAAATTGAAATTTAATTTTTCAATATAATTATCGTACATTTATATTGAATATATGTATCAGATATCCTCTACCTGTTAAACTTAAAATTCAATTTTTATTGTATCGTATTTGCGTCAATGCATAATAGACACAATCTCATAAACGAAAAATTATAAGGAATATTATAAAATTCGTTCATCTTTCCTATAGATTAAACGAGCTTAAGTTATCCTAATTTACTTGTATTTTTAAGAAATGTAATCCTTTATAAGAGATATTAGTAAAAACAATGTGTGTTGCATATTAAGTATATGATTTCTCTACATATTTTAAATAATTATTAAAAAAATATTTAAAACATCAATTTTTTAATTTTAAGTATATATAGTGATGAGACCTCAATTAAAATTATTTTTTAATAAACACTGTCACATATATAAATAAAAAGTTTATAGTTTTAAATTAACACTCTTATGATGCTCAAACAATTCTAAATATTATTGTATCATATGATGTCGTGTCAAGTTTTAGGTTGGACATAGTAACAAATATCTTTCACTTGTTAAATTTAAACATTAATGTATGTGGTATCATATTTAATTGTATCTATGCATCATAGTCCATAGACACTCACTCAGTCACTCATATACAATATATATTATAAAATTAACATGAAAAATTAAATTATAATTTGTATTTTATTTTTATATGACTATAAATACTTAATTTTACTTATAAAATCGCTCATGTTTTCTTTTGATTATATGGGTTTTGTTTCTATTTTATTAGTTATCAATTGTAATTTATGTAATAAGTATTTTTAATAAATATAATATTTATAATATGTATATAGTGTTAATAATATTTAAACTAAGTTTAAAATATAAAAATTACAGCTTGTATCATGCTGTAATTGTCCGCATTCAATTGAAAGATCACATATTCCCTCGAACCCAACAAAAATAGTTAATATGAAAAATTTTACTAGTTATGTATCTTTAAAAAAAATTAAGTTTTTTATATTTATATATACAAAAATTTCAATATATATATATATATTAACATTTTAATGTTTATAATTTCAATTTATAATTAATTATTATTTAATAGTTATTAGTAATTATTTTATATGCATACAAAAAATAATTTAATTTATAATTTTAAATGAATAATTTATTTTATTGATTTAAGTAAACAAAGAATTAAAAAAAATTCAATAATGATCTTCCCAAAAATTAGTTGTATTTTTCATTAATATTCAATCGTCGTTAATTAACTCTTGTTGATGCCAACAGGGGGTTGCTTTAAATAGTTAATGGATTCATCCTCAAGGGCGAGGTTCCAAGTTCGAATCTCGCCTTGCTGATCTATACCATAACATTAATAATAAAACAAATATATAATTCATATTAGCAAAATGTATTAACAAAAAACTATTTATTTTTATTGATTCAGTGATTATAACATAAGATTCGTATTGATAATTGCACTAATTATAATTAGTGTTGATCATGCAAGATGTGTATTAAATGTAGAGAATCTCCTGACCTATTTCAGTCAAGTGCACCATAACTACAGTCATCAACCCTATAGAAGTATTTAATGCACATTAAGTATGCATACTTAGGCACGTACAAAGGCCCACCACCATGATACTCATAGAATTCATGTTAGTTGGTAAGAACATTTATTGCACTTTTCGAGTCCTTTAATTTACTCACAAGATTCTCGAGTTAATAATTGATTTAGGCATTAGGGACATTACGTCATGACCAACCGACTTAGTCCACTATTTTTCCCTTTGTCCCATTTTCGAAATGTTTAATAATTATTGGAAAACTTACAGAATTATTTTATAATATATGTAGATAATGTGTTTAGACTTGCAAATTTATAACATTTTGTTAGTTAGATAAGTTTATAATTCCAGGAACAACAAATGATATTTCGAGTTACGTGGTTATGAGCGGCTTGTTTTTTTCAATGCTTAGCTCTTTGGAACATAACAAGAAAGCATCCTCAATTAGGAACCTGCATGCCACGCGGTTCCTCATTTACAACCTTATGTTAAGATGCATGCCTAGAGACTATGTTTATATATTTCTTTGTTATAACTATTATATAAAGTTATTAAAATTATTTTTGAAAGAGTTTGATTAGAATATCTCAAAATATTATGTAAATAACTTTTTATTTAATTATATTGTTTTGTCAATTTTATAGCCTACTTAATATTAGAATAATTCCTTTATACTAAGAATCCTATTTCAAGTTTATAAGTACTCTCCCAGTACCATCTTAAAAGTAGATAAAAAAATAGAAACGCATACAGACTTGAGTCAATGTAATACCTAAGTTGAAAGTAAGAGGTGTTTCGACCAACTTCTCTCGAACTTGGATTTCGAAACTCAGATTAAGATAACTCTTCACACAATACTTGCTCTGATTCGCTCGATATGCTATTTAGAAAAAAAAATAACTTCTAAAAATGATTGAGAAGCTCTAATTATAAGGAATGAGAAAAATAAAATTATGTCATAATTATTATCTGGCATGTTGATATGAGCGTTAATGATGCCTCTATTAGTCGAAAGACCATTATAATTAGCCACACCAGCCTACCTGATGATCTTTGGGGCTTATGACGTGGCATGATGTCACGAAAGTACCTAGCATGACATGGAATGACACAAGACACGACGCATTAGTCTTGATTACTTGCACGCTTGACCTCTTTCCCAACCTAAGATAGAGGGATCAATTTATGCCTGAGAAAACGATCGGGTGACCTATCCCTCACCTCCCTAGATGAGATGCAAGTTAAGGGTCATGCAAGATGTGTATTAAATGCAGATAATCTCCTGACCCTTTTCACTCAAGTGCACCATAACCTAGGTCACATAATGCGGATGCGTGTGCGAGTGCGGATGCTCTAATTCGCAAGTTTTTAATAAAATAGAGTGCGGGGGCGCCTTAATGCGTTTAATAAAAATAATATTTTAAATAATTATATTTATGATATAATTTTATTTTGTTTAACTTTATATATAAAAACTTGACTTTATTTAACTTTTGATAATAATAATTTAATTTCATCATTTTATAATAGTTATATATTAAATAAAAATATTAAATTTCATCTTTTATATTATTATATGTGCGTATTAAATAAATTTTAAGTCTTCTTAAAGCGCGAAATGTACACTAATTCGTCAGTGCGAAGAACTAAAATTTTAAGTCGTTTTAAAGCGAGCGATGAGCACAAATTCGCCAGTGCGGAGAACTGAGTGCGAGTGCGTTAAGTATAACAGAAGGATTATGTGATCTAGTTCAAGAGTAATACAGTGTAGTTCTTTGAAATCTGTCAATTGTTTTAGCTGAGTGATGAGGGGGAATGGTTTGTTCGAGTGAGTTTTCCAAACGTGATGGTCGTGTAACACTTTTTGTTGATCAATTCAAAACCCTAGATATTCTACACTTAAAAATGTGTTTTTCTTTATTAATAATATGAAATTAACCTATTTCAAATACATATACACAAAACTACAATTATTTATTAAATATTAAATATTTATATTTATTTCTTTATTAAAAAATTTAAATTTTTATTGTTAGTTGTGTCGGATATTTTATAGGGCCTGATCCGACCCTTTAGCACGCGAACTTAGTATTAACGAATCCGGTTATCGAATCTTGTCAAATTCGGATCCAGAATTTCCTAATCCGGCTCAAATCCGACCTGTTGGCAGCCCTACTTGGTCTTGCACATATTTTTTGACTCTAAAATCACTCATTTTGCATTAGAATCTGATAAATTAAAATACAAAATCAAGTATCCGCATCTGATCGAACTAATTAATATATAAATAAAACATTTGAATACAATCTAATCATTAAAGTTTAAACAAATCATTCGATTCTGTCAAATCATTAAAGAATAAACTCTTCATAGTGAAACTCAAAAATCAAAATATCTAATTAAACTACCTACAAGGATTGAATATTTTCTTTGTCTTTTTCTTTGTTTGTGTAAAGTTCAATAAATACGAATTGGAAAAGGAATTAATGGAGGATAAAATAGAAG
>JBBMKE010397883.1:0-12763 GCA_037834125.1 Lippia alba | reverse complement strand
TACTCTCCAATGGAAGACAAGTCATCCACATAGCTAAAAAGTGCTCTTGGAATAGTAAATGAGCTCTGAGGGAACAATAATGTCGTGAATACAAGTAGTATGTACATCCGGCAAAAATCGTCCACAACCTCCTTTTTTGTACTTTGGGACAACTCCCTCATGATGCCTATAATGTTCTCCTTCTTGCAGTTCTTTGGATCGTCACCAAACCGTGCTTCAAGTGTCAATGATGGCAAATTCAAGTGTAAATCAACGTTCAAACCATAATACTGCAGTCCATTAACTATGCAAAATTCAGCAGCGGTGAATGGAACAACGATATCTCCGCCCACATTCAGACAACAAATTTGCACGTCAAAATGGGATAATACTAGTTTCGTTCTAGAATTGGATCCATTTGCATGGGGCATGTTCAAGAAACAACCAAATGGTCATCTAGAAATTGTTTCATGGTGTATAGGCCTCATTAACACCTGAATATCTTCTATTTCTTCACAGAATGCCATGATAGAACAACGAGTTTGAAGACGATCCATGGCTGCCAAAGATAACAACACAAAGTTAAAATTACAGATTCGTGTATAAAAAGGACTACATAGCGTATCTAAACACAACAATATAGTATTAGAACAGAAGAGGCAAATAAAAATCTAGAGTTTTCAATTTCAAACAACCCACAAACAAAAGAAGTCAGGGTATTTCAATTTATTCAACTAAATGACCTTCTGTGTACAAAATTCGTATAATAAGGTACCTTAAAACTGAAATATGGTATTCAAGCATAATAGGGGGAAGAAAAAGGTAGGGCTTTCAGATTCAAACAACATATATACAAATTGGAGCATTTCGGTTCAATCAACACCCAACTAAAGCAGCATATTCACATTCCATCAACACCCAACAATTTTTGAGTACAATAATTACCTAACACCGTATCTAATATGAGATATTTCGTATTCGATCAACACTGGGGAAAAAGGCAACAAGATTTGGGGAAAATACCTTTAGGCTAACGTGATCGTCGTCCTTGTCGGCGTTTGGCACTCGGCGGCGGCGGAAACTAGTTACTGAAGCACACTTCTCCAGCCGTTTCAAACAAATCGCCGGCGGTATGCAGCGAAACCCTTACTACTGAAATCTCACCCCTTGTTACTGAGCCCACTTCTCCGGCTGGAGTTAGTTCTCTCCGTCGTCGGAAATCTCTGACCTCTTTACAGAAACCCACCGTCGTCGCCTGCTGTTTGCTTCTTGGATATAGCATAAATGAGTGTGATGGGTTTGGGAGGGAAACTCATAGCCTTCAAAGGGCAAGTTTGTAAAATCACACAAGTTAGGGAGTTAAATAATATTGCCAAATTGGATTGGGGAGTTAGTAGGTACCGAAATTGAAAGAGAGATTAAAGTAAAATTGGTGCTATGGTGGAGGGAGTTATCTGCTATTTCCCATTGATTGAATACATCAAAATCCAAATTGCAAATCGGATCCCTGTTGACCGCCGTATATATGTAAGAAAAAAAAAAAAAGAAATTTCAAGTCGCAATTATGTTTAATGCACATTAAAGGCATAGACTTATACTGACATAAAGAGAGGTAGCTATCAAGATTTAATTGAATCTGTTGAATTACCCCTGTTATTATTTAGTCATGCTAGGTTGAAGAATGAAGTGTTTATGATGCCTTGAGTTTTTGACTTTTCGTACATTATTTTCCCAAAAGTTATATCTCAAAACAATTATTTCAAATTTCCTGTAAATATTTCAAATCAGTAAATACTTAAATTTTTCACCTTTTTCCTTCTATATAAACTCGATCCAAGGCAATGCAATAGCCATTATTGCCTTTAACAAACTTTAGTCAAACCACAATGTCCAAACCAAATATCCAGATAATACCTTTTCAAACCCTGTTCTTGGTACTCTTCTGCTTGCCTTTCCAGGAATTTTGCTTAGAAACAGACACCATCAACTCCACTTTAGCCATCAAAGATCCCGATTCAATAGTTTCCCCCCGTCAGGTTTTCAGATTAGGATTCTTCTCCCCCGCCAACACCACCAACCGCTACTTGGGCATTTTCTACGTCTTCTCGGAAAGAGATGTCATATGGGTTGCCAACAGAAACAAACCCCTCACAGATTCTTCAGGCACTGTAACCATATCAACTGACGGCAACCTCATACTCAAGAATAGCCTAAACGACACCCTTTGGTCGACAAACGCGACAAATGCTACCACGAACACCACTGTTCAACTCCTGGACACTGGAAACCTTGTTCTCCGTGACATTTCAACAGGAAACATTGTATGGGATTGTTTTTCACATCCCACAAACGTTTTCGTGCCCACTATGAGGAGAACCCACAATATAAAAACAGGTGAGAGGAGACTATTATCTTGTTGGAAAACAGAGTCAGACCCCGCAATAGGAAACTTTACATCGGGTCTTAACGCTCTGAAAATCCCTCAAAATTTCATATGGAAAAACGACGGCAGACCACATTGGAGAAGTGGTCCCTGGAACGGGAAGCAATTTATTGGAATTCAAAATAACAATACTCCTAGCCTGATCGGTTACACCATTGCCAATGAATCGGACACTTTCTATTTCACCGTTCCTGAGGTGATATTCCTGATTAAAGTCCGCCTGAATTCTTCAGGAGTTTCAGAGAACACCGTATGGGATAATCAGACCAAGAGTTGGATTTCAGCATGGTTGGCTCCTGAGAACGAATGTGATTTTTATGGGAAGTGTGGTCCTTTCGGCAGTTGCAATGTGCGAGATTCCCCTATTTGTTCGTGTTTGGGAGGATTTGAACCTGCAAACAACGACGAATGGAGAAATGGCAATTGGACGAGCGGGTGTATTAGGAAAACGCAGCTGCAGTGTGATCAGAGCAATAATGCTACAGGGAATGGTGATGGTTTTTTAAGGCTGCCGTTTATGAAGGTGCCGGATTTTGCAGAACCATTCCCAGGTAGAACTGAGAATGAATGCAGAAGTATATGTCTGAGGAATTGTTCATGCATAGCTTATTCACACGATCAGTATATTGGGTGTATGTTTTGGAGCGACAAATTGATTGATATTCTGCAGTTCGCCGGCGTTGGTCCTGTTCTTTACATTCGTCTGGCATCTTCTGAGTTAGGTAATATTTTGGACAATTTTGTATGTAAGCTTATCAAGCATTTCAATTGAATTATATATTTCTTTATTCCTTTTCAGATGATGATAAGGACGACAAACTGATCATCATAATTCCAGTAATTGCGGGGTTTGCTTGCATATCCACTGGTGCCTTTATCGCATGGTGCTGGATGGCCAACAGAAAAAGTGAACAATAACAAGACTGTGGATGAATTACAATTATATGTTGAAAACAAGGTTCAGGAAATTTATTTGTAAATTTTTCTTGTGACATTCAGGAGCGTTCGGAAGGAAAGGCCGAAGAAGGGTTTCTGAAGCAAACCAAACAATTCCAGAGTCAAATGCTATTATACTCAAAGACGAATCCGAGAATGTCGACCTGAAAGAGTTTCCACAATTCGCTTTTGATACCATCGCAAATGCCACAAGCCAATTTCACGACGCCAATTTGCTTGGGAAGGGTGGTTTTGGCTCTGTTTACTTGGTAAAAAATGTACCATAGTCATTATTTTCAATTAGATTAAGATGTGGATTACTAAATTACTTATGGTTAATTTCAGGGAAAGTTTGAGAATGGGAAAGAAGTCGCCATAAAGAGACTTTCAGAAGCATCGGCGCAAGGAGTACAAGAATTCATGAATGAAGTAATTCTCATTTCTAAACTCCAACACAGGAATCTTGTCAGACTTGTAGGATGTTGTATGGAAAGAGAAGAGAAGATGTTGATATATGAATACTTGCCCAATAAAAGCTTGGATGTCTGCCTCTTCGGTACCACAGAAAACTAAGTCTGGCTCTTTCTTTGTCGATCTGAACATTATGCAGCAAAAGTTAATTCCAACTGTTGTTCTCTGCAGATCTTGGCCATCCTTCGCGAAGGATTTTAGATTGGAAAAAACGGTTTAGCATTATTGAAGGCATAGCTAGAGGGATGCTATACCTTCATATGGATTCTGTATTGAGGATTATCCATCGAGATCTGAAACCGAGCAATGTTTTGCTCGATGGCGATTGGAAGCCCAAGATTTCAGATTTTGGAATGGCAAGAATTTTTGGAGGTGACCAAGATCAAGCTAACACTGCAAGAGTTGTAGGAACTTAGTAAGTGAACTCGTCTTAGTAAGTTGTAACAGTGCATTATTACATTTTCTCATAAATTGGGAGATTATCTTTATTTTGCAGTGGATATATGGCGCCAGAATATGCACTGGAGGGCAGGTTTTCGGAAAAATCTGATGTGTACAGTTTTGGAGTGCTAATGTTAGAGATTGTGAGCGGAGAAAAGAACACTCATTACTACAATGAGGAATGGTCCTTGAGCCTTTTAGGATGCGTAAGTCATATATTTCCTCAACTTCAATTCTTGAGTAAAACAATCCTGAGTGACTTCTCCATATATCAATATTGTCTTTTCAGGCATGGAAACTGTGGAGTGAAAACAAGGGAATGGCTTTTGTTGATAAAATCATAGCAACTCCAAATTTCCAGGGGGAGATGGTGAGATGCATTCATATTGCTCTCTTATGCGTACAAGAATTTCCTAAAGATAGACCTACCATTCAGAATGTCTTGTCTATGCTTAGTGGTGAATTTATGGATTTGCCCCTGGCGGCGCAGCCTGTGTTTGCCGAGAAGTGGAGTCGTTCTCATGTCGGCGTCAATGAACTTAGTATGACGGTGCTTAACGGGCGTTAATACGGAACTTCGTCCAAATTCCAATGTTGTTTCCATATGCATTATTACAATGTTTTGAAATGGGTATTAGGGTCAATGATGACCATAATTGTAATATTGACATCAATGAAGTTGCATTTATTTTTCATAATGTTGTATAGTTTCGAACTTCAACATACACCATAAAGGTTTCTTGCTGACGATGCATCAACTTCTCATTTTTTGGGCGTTCTCCTCAATGTGATCATTAAATAACCCTCCTAGCCCGAATTATGTTTATGGCCTTATTTTAATTGTGATGCATTATCTCATTCTCTTTGAGAAAGTATTATTTAGTGATCTTCTGACCAAAAAAAATTATTTAATGATCCATCCATCATAATTTATCAATAACTTGTTAATTTTCTAACTAGAAAAATACAAGAACAATTCAAAATGAAAAAATTATTGTTTTGGTCTCATAACGTAAATCATTTATAATTTTGGTTCCAATATTTGTCATGGTCTCACATTAAGTCTCATATTGCCACTTTTTTTTTTTTTTTTGCAATTTTAGTCCCATTAATCAATTTTTGTCCAATGTTAACGGAAAGAGTTACGTGAATCGTGTGTGGCTGTTAGTTTTGCCCAAAATTGTTTGAGATCACCCATTTTTAATGAACTTGTAAATGGCACGTGCGTTGCACGTGTTATCCCATTTATTATTCTTTTTTTTTTGAAAAATTTAGTTTTATTAGTTTTTATTTATTTGTGTTATTTATTTAACTCGTCTCTTTATTTGCTTTTAATTATAATATATTATTTGTATTATATTTTAATTATTTAAACATGTTTTTCGATACTTAAACATGTAATATAGTGTCATTCTTTATTTCTCCAAAAATTAGAGTATTTCATACATTTATTCAAATTTTGAAATTGAAAACATGCATTTTTTGTTGTTTGTCTAACTTAAAAATGATGTTGTATTGTTTCTTTGCTATTGCTACTAAAGCATGTAATGATTTTTTTTTAAATACACACACCCCAAGTGAAATTTAGGTCATTACCCTGAAAAAAATTACTTGAACCAATTCCTATTGAATATTAAAGCATGTAGTGGATGGACTAATCTTGTTTTTGCAAATTTAAAAACATTGTTCACTTTGTGTTGTTTTGTGTCATTTTTTTATTTTTTTTATTATTGTTATTTATATTTTTAAAGTTTGTCTCGCCTCAATAATTAATTTAATATTTTGAATTATAAGATATTAAATGTGAGCATCAATAATATCTTCATACTACAGTTGTTACTCCATTTCCATCATTTATGTTTAGGGTCAAGTTATATCTATATCTTTAAAACCTTTTAATTGAGTCATGCATATATGTTGCCTTAAACTTTTGAATGTATTTACTTTTCATATGTTGGGATGCTTCTGGCCACTTGCTTATCTATGTAATGTTTGCGCTCTGTTCCTTGCATTGTTTTTAAAATTGATCTTATGCGGATGTAACATATTACGTAACATGACATAGACATATTTTCCACCGAATAAGCATTCCCTTTTAAGTAATAATGTGTTCTTCATTAGTTGCAGTTGTACTTTAAAAGAAAAAAAATTATATTATTACATTATCATCTAATGGAAATATTAGTTTCAAATAATATAATGAAGATATGCTTAGAATTTTGGTTTTTTTATTTAGATTGTCTCATGTAATTTCGAACGATTATGAGTCGTCTATTTTATGATAATTTATTTGGCCTTCTTCTTTTTTTAAGTCATTTCATAATTCTTCTATGTTAGTTACCTCTAATAATATTGATCAATTTGTTATGGAAACAATCATTGAAATTCCTCTCTTTCTTACGGTAAAAATACAATATTATGAAAATATATTTTAAAATATTCCGCTCAACTTTATATTATGACACTAAAAGAAATTGAACGTACCATATATTGATCTTGTCTGCCTGAGCACACGTTGTCTTTGATTTTTTTAGTGTGAGTTATTCTATCTTACCTTGTTATATTAGTGTCTATAATTCTAAAATTCCTACAATTGCT
Source organism: Lippia alba (assembly GCA_037834125.1). Classification (NCBI taxonomy): domain Eukaryota; kingdom Viridiplantae; phylum Streptophyta; class Magnoliopsida; order Lamiales; family Verbenaceae; genus Lippia; species Lippia alba. Next base: position 5,895 of record JBBMKE010397883.1, on the reverse strand, counting down.
ATGTTAGTTTTCAATCTTATAACCACTGTGGTTATGTCATTTACTGGGTCATTTCAAAAAATTTAATTAATATATTGATTCTCTCATAAATTGTAAATGCATAATTCTTTCTTTATCCATTATTCTTGATTATAATTTCTCTTCTATAATATGTGTTTTTGTTTTTTCTTAAAAATTAAGATGATTGTTTCGCCTTCTTCACAAATCTAATTAAATATGCAATGTTCCAATGTTGATATATTATTTTAAAATATACAAAGAAACTTAAAATTCTATACTAAAAGATAATTTAAAGTTACCAATCAATTGATTTTCATCTAGATCATCCTTAATTTCATCAAATTTTATAAATTAAACATGATATTTATATAAACGAATTTTTCCTCAATTTCGTTCACAATTATAGTTGCTTGGAGAACCAAGTCAATCTGTAGAAATACATTTGGGTAATTCTTATTTATTTCTTCAACCATTGGATTCACATTTTGTAGACGAATACATTATTTTCATAGCAATTCCTCCAAATCTGTGAGTATAATACTATGTATTTTGTTCTCTATAATTATGATAGTTAATCTATCAAATATAAACAATTTATTCTATCTTTCATATTTCCTTTATTTTCACCAAAAACAAAACAACAAGAAAAGACACTAATTATTAATAAAATGCAACAGAATATATGAAGAATACTCAAATTTCACAAAATACTTATATTTAAAATCCCTAAATCATGCGTAAAAAAAACTCCTAAATCCACCAAAGCAGTATGATTCTAAATTTGCTCAATCTATTTCAAGCTTACTCATCGAACATTTGATTATTAATTAGGGTAAAACTGATAATTTCTCACACGGATAAATATATTCGTAGAATTATCAAAATTGCATGTTCACACATTTTCTTGTTTTAGAAACCAAATTCCAAATTTTATGCTCAAGATCAAGAATTTTATTGTATCTTGCTAACCTAACCATGATTTCTATTTATCGCAAGGATGATCGAGATAAATATGTTGTTTCATTTGAGTAGTTTGTATCAATCTTCATTAATAAAATTTTGTATTTAATTTAACAGAACCATATTTTTAGATTTCTTGTATTTTTTTCTTCCAAAATTAAGGGGAAACCAATGATTTGTTGCTAATTACTTGTTTATGTACTATATTCCCTAAGAACACATGTTTCTTTTTCATCTTTTTTATGCGGTTACTTTCTTGAAAAAGAGAATCAAAGTTCTTGTTGTAACTGAAACAAAATTAAATTTATCATGGAAATACTAAATACGTATGTCCCATCAACACTCAATTATGAAAAAGAAAAGATGTGGACACTACAAACTTATAAATTATAATTGTTTAAAAATATTTTATCGTTACGTAGATATTTAAATTTATAATTAAGAAGGAAATTAATTAATCTTATAATTCTGTAGCAATAATATTCATCATGACATATTATTTTATTATTTTCTCTATTAACACTGGTCAGGGGTGATTTAAGAAGAAAATTATAATTTTCTAATATAAAAATAAAATTATCATGAAATACGTCTTGTACAATATAAGAGAAATTGACATTGAAAAAAAATTTAAAAATACCTTATTTTTTATTGACGACGTTATTAATTAAGTGCATCGCCATTATCACGATCACTAAAGTTTGAGATGTTATGGTATCAATCATTTTCTCCTAGGAAAAAAATAAAATTGAAAGTGTTTGAATAGAGTTTTGAAAGGAATAAAAAATGCAAAAATGAGGAAATTTATATTAATAAATGAATAAATTATTCAAAAGAAAATGATAACAGTTAGCATTCAATAATAGAGTTGCAAGAATTCAAAGAGTTGAGATTCTAATAAAGTTGAATTTATTTAATAACATCAAATTAAATAATTAAATGAAATTGAATTAAAAATTTATTGGTTATTGATTTTCAGGCTAAATAAACTAAATAGTTAAAATGGATAAGGGATATGAAGAGTTGCAAGAATTGGAAGAGTTGTTATTGAAATATGTTAAATTTATTTAATAACATCAAATCAAATTGAACTAAGAACTAATTGAATATTGATTTTAACGCTGAATAAATTAAATAGTTAAAATAGTTAAGAGATAATTATGTCAATTCACAATGAAAAGAATTGAGATTCACACTTTTATAATAGTTAAATTAAATAAATAATTGACATAAGTAATTAAATTAACGTAAATAGTATGTGCGTGGATAATTATGTCAATTCACAATTAAGCGTGGATTATTAATGTATGCCCCGGCCCACATAACCCATCAATTAAATAGTTAAATAAATAAAGTGGTATATGTGCAAATAACATTGTACAAGAGTGGTTTAGTCCATTCACATACAAAACTCTTTTATCCACACTTTTATATAGTTATAGATAGATAGATTATAGATAGATAGATTATTTTATCGTATTGGATACTCATGTCAGATACCGTGTCTGACACTCATATAGAAAATTCAAGAAAAAATCCTTAAAGTTGTATCCGTATCGTGTTTGTATCGCCGTGTCTGTATGCGTGCATCATAGACATTGACATATATTTTACAATCATGTAAGATTGAAGGCAAAATTGTATTGAAATCCTCAACCATAAGTCCCAGTTCTTGAAACATGTTTGAATTTGATTTATTCCAGTAAACTATTCATTATAGCTAACTGATATACTTTCCATTCTAAACAAAAATTTAGAAAAAATGGAGACTGTGAGAAAAGATTTAAACTTATTCATCTCTGCTTCTGGTTGGTATGGTTTGGGCTGCTCAAGAATCTTTGTGGAGCTTTACACAGAGAACTAAAACCCTTTCCTGAATTCTGCTTCGGCGGAGTTGGGATGGGAATCGAGCCCCTACTTACGTACATCGACTTGAGAATGGAATACGAAGCTGGGGAATGTGGTCGTAATGTCTCTGTTTGGAAAAATGGTGTGGATTTTCAAAGTCTCAAACATTACGTTCAAAGAGTATGGAATCTGAATTAGGCCTCATAATGCTTGTTAAAAAGACTTCGCGATTTTGATAAATTACAAAAAACTTCCAAGGCATACCTCGAGGTTTAGCCTAATGTATAACCGTGACGTGATTATTACCAAACGAATTAGACAGAGCAATATGGTAAGTTCTGATAGTTTGATTATGCATATAGTCTAATTTTCACTATCTTCACTTCACACATTTTATTTTTACTTTTTAAATGTAAATTATTTTCAATATTTTACTAATTATGCAAAATGTACAATGTTACTCTTCTTGGATCTAGGCATTGATCCATTGGAAAGCTCAATAATTGACGGCAATAAAAAAGAATGGGGCTTAGCCTTTAAAATTGGTCTAAGCCATTTGCGACGTGGCAGATTCGCATAGTGCTACATTTTCGGGCCGGTCTACCCTGGCCCGACTCATACCCTAATCCACGCCTTGATGCGGTTCGCCCAAATCCGGTCTGAGCCGCTGATCCTCACAACTTGACGCAATCATCGCAGTCCATGTGTCCACTAGGCGGCACTAAGCTAAAAAAGAAAGTTTGCTGACCCATCTTTTTGACAATTTTTTATTTAAACATATTATATATACCATATATATTTTGGTTACATATTATATATACGCGCGTGCACACACACACACATATATATATATATTTTGAATTCCAAAAAGGGTTATTCCAATGGGTTAATTATACAATCCTCCTTGTTCTTTGGGTCTTAGGGCGGATTACCCCCTATCCTTTGATTATAGGTGATTTGCCCACTAACCTTTGAAAAATATCACACTTAACCCCTTTTAACAAACTTTAACAAAGTAAATCTATACAAATTTGATTTCAAATGTGTTGATATTAGATATCAAGTTGAAGCTCTCAATGCAAGGAACACAACAATGGTCTCGAAATCAAAATCCGACAACCGACGAAGTAGAAATCATCAGTCAAAGACGACGCACGACGAACGAAGCTTTTGACGGCTAATACAGTCGAGCGAGGTATGGGTTTTGTTCTCCTTGGAGAGACGAACACAATGGCGGTTGTCTTGAAGCTTGGGTCGCCATGACGGAAGAGAAATCAACGTTCAAAGTGTGTTCAAAAGGGTTAATTAAGTGTGATCTTTTTCAATGATTAGGGGGCAAATTGCCCAAAATCAAAGGATAGGGGGCAATCCTCCCTAAGGCACAAAGGACGAGGGATTGTATAATTAACCCTATTCCAATTTCCAAGAACCCTAACCCTAAAGAATACCTTCTTCTTCTTCTTCTTCTTCTTCATCATCATCAATCTCCTGATACTGTATTACTATATTTCGATCGGAATCTTCCCTTTGTAAACCCCTGAATCTTCAATTGTAAACCTCTTAATTCTATTTCCAAGATGATGCTGAACCAGAGTGGCCTCCACCAACGTCCCTGGCATCTCTTCATCGGTCCCAAGGAAAATGCGGGAGACGAAGATATAGTTGCTTTTGAATTGGACATCTTCAACGATCAAGATCGCATGTTTAGCCAATTTGAGCTAGGTAACCTTCAACTTATAGGCTACTCACTCGTATCTTCATGTGAAGGTTTACTCCTTTTAGGTAGAACAACGAATGAGAAAATAATGTAGTTGACCATTATTCAGAATTGATACTGTATAATCCTTTCCTTCGCCAATTTCATGTTGTCCCCCACCTGTCCTTACCTAATGTAACCATGGGGTACGCTTTCAATGGTGTTTGTGTTTATTTATCAATGGGTTATGACAATCATGAGAATATTTATCGATTTCCAATTATTTGCATAACTCTTTGAATTTTCCCTGTGGTGAAACTTGGGGTTTTTTTGAGAGAGTATCTCTCCATACTTACATAGAAGAATTGGATAGTATCCTTGCATTTAACATCCATACTGAACTACATATCTTGATCCTGAAACCACACATTGGGGAAGGCAGTAGCATAGTATCGGTTAATGATAATAGATTTGGAGGTTTGGTTAAATTGAGAAATGAATATACTGTGTGGATCATGCTTGACTATGAACAACCTGGCTCTTGATTCCGTTTTTTGCATTTTAATACACTGCCAAAATGGAGTGTGGGCACCATTCATAGCAGGGTTGCAACGAGATCGACAAGATGGGCTGGTGGAATGAATTTTTTCAAACGAGATTCTGATTGAAAAAATCAAAGTTCATATTTTTATTTTACTAGAAAAATTGCACATTTTTAAGATAACTTATAAAGTTGAACACAATAAATTAATTATTTATACATTTCACCTTTATAAATTCATATTGGATATTGAAATTATCTCACGGTGAAAAATAATTTATAAAGATTTTATGAAATACATTATATAATTTAAAATTTTCTCATATATTTGACAAATAATGATTATTCTAGATTTTGCGTAATTTCTGTATTATTTTAAAGGGTTCTAAAATATTTTATAATTAGTTATCAATATGAAAATTAATTTATATATATAATTCTTTCAAATAATTAAATGATTTATTAAATTAAGAATATTAAATGATAATTAATGTGAATTTATGAAATAATTTAGAAAATAAAAATTACCATAAATAGCGTCAATCAACCATAAAAAATATTTATCAATTAACTTGACAATCTTTTAAATAAATGTGCATAAAGAAGAGTAGAATTAAATAAAAAAAATGTCATCTATGTTAAGGAGATCTTGAAAATATTCTACTACAAATCTCAAAACCAAACCATTTGTCAATGTAATGTTGAAAGTATTGAAAAAAGTGCATCGAGATCCTTCACTTTGTTGATGTAGAACGTGAAAATATAAGTAATGAATGTTATGGAAAAATAATAAATTATAGCATAGTATTTAATATGTCAATCCTAAATGTGCAAAATGTGAAAAGAAAAG
>JBBMKE010397773.1:0-12764 GCA_037834125.1 Lippia alba | reverse complement strand
TGTGTCTATCTCTCCACCCGGCTAGCATATGTTTCATTCTTGCGGCTTGCAGATGTTCATTCCTGCAATGTTCATGCTTCAGATGTTCATTTCTGGGTGTGACGGGGGTGTGTTAAATGTCCCACATCGATTAAATGATGGTGTGGTGTTCAATATATAATGGCTTGACAACCCTCCCCTCAACAGCTAGCTTTTGGCGGTGAGTAAGGTCAAGCTCATTATTCATCAATTCTAATATGTTAAATGCAATTTACCCCTTAAAAATCCATAAAGATTAAAGTAACCCCTTGTGTTTGAAAAATATCAAAATCACACCTTATCGGATTTAGTAAACTTCATTCTAACTCCGTAAGCCAATGTTTGTTCCATTTTCAAACAAAAATTAGACCCAATAACTCAAATATTCCCACCAAATATATGATTAGGGTGTTTACTTTAATTTGTTAGTTGGAATGAAATGAGATTCACGAGTAATGAGATGAGTTGTGGGATATGTGGTGAATTAATCATTTCATGGGAGATGTGAGATCGATGAATAATCGACCTTTTATCTGATGCAATCCCGTAATCAATCTCGAATTTGCAAAAATATTAACAAACATAAGTTTAAATAAAATTATTAATTTAATTAACTTTCATCCTAGAAAGTAAACATGGTGTATATAGCTTTATAATATAGATATATGAATAAAATAATTAACAAATTACTAACCCATCTTACCTTGCCTTCATGTTGGCGCGGTTCTCCTGTTCAGCGGCACAGACTTGCGCGCGGTAATAATAGAGATTTGTTATGGACTCATAGGAGTACTCTTTATTGTGTGGTGTAGGGTTTTAGGAAAGTTTTGGGGAAAATTATTTAAAAAGAAAAAAAAAAGGTAAAAGGGAATTATTTTATGATTAAGATTAATAAGGTTATTTAAGTTAATTAATCTCAAACTCTCATAAGAGGCTAAAAAAAAAAAAAAGAGAGAAAAAGATTTCTTATTGAGCCTATGTGACAAAAGGGGCAGTGAACCTTATTTCTTAAATAACTCAAAAGAAAAACGTAAATATCAAATATACAAGTATCCCTTAATTGCAATGGTTTCACCGTCATGTTCACGGTAGAATTAATGAGGAAACATGCTTATAAATGCGTTCATGCACCACTACCTCATCCTAAAGAAGCTCACTAACAGCTAATAGCTTCGACAATGGCTTCCTCCATCACCTCATCAACCTCCTTCCCAATATCGCACTTATCAACAATTAACGTAAGCAACTTCGTCTCCTCGAAACTACGAGGGGATAATATATCAAACAACTACTCTTCATGGAAAACACGGATGCTTTGCCTCATCGAGAGCCAAGGTTTGCTCCAATTCATCAATGGAGAAATCCAACCACGTGAACGAGAGGAATTCGTCGTCCGGAAAACTGACAGGCTGGTTATGGGCTGGATTTTGGGTGCACTCGATGATGCTGTGCTCGAAACTGTGGCCAACTTAACTACTGCTACAGATGTCTGGTTAGAGTTGGAGAAGATATTTACTGACCCTGCAGATCATCTGCCACAAGGTATGTAACGTAAATTCGTAATAGATCTTTCCTATTTCCTCATCGATCATCAGATTCTTTACGTCTTTCATCGACGTTGCTATTTTCGATTCTAGTCAAACTAATGTAATAAGAGGAGAATATATAGTTTCTCAACTGACAGAATCTATATATATTGTGTTTATTGAAAGCGGCGGGAAATGAGTGGGGCGACCACACATCGCTGTACAAAGCTGCAATGATGGGCGACTGGAATGAAGCGAAAGCAATACTGGACCAAGATCCAAATGCCATGGAAGCCAAACTCAATCCCACCTTACAAACAGCTCTGCACGTTGCCGTGGGCACAGGAAAGGAAATTGATTTCGTGACGCGGCTTGTGAATTTCATGCCTAACCATTTATTAGAACTCAAAGACTATCGTGGGTTCACAGCATTACATGTTGCTGCACAGTCAGGGAACACTAAGGCTGCAGGAATCTTGGTCGACAAGTGGCCCGAATTGCTCCACGGGCCCAATGAAGCCGGTGAATTCCCAGTTCACACTGCGGCCCTCGCTGGCCACAAAGAAACCCTTGAGTACTTGTTCAATTCTGAGACCAAATACTTTGGTGAAACCTCAATGACCATGGATGAGGGCCCTTACCTTGATGAAACCTCGGGCATCAAGCTTCTCTGTATGCTAATTGATGCTAACATATTTGGTGAGAGGGTGTTTTTTGTAATATCACCAAACTGGAGGGATGCTAAATGTGATTCCTCCTATTTGGTTTTATATTAGCTCGCAAATTACTAACCTACACGTAAATTTGAGCAGATGTTGCATCGCGTTTGGCTGAAAAGTACCCCTATTTGGCTACAGTGAGACTTCAAGACGGTGATTGTGCATTGAAAAGGATCGCCCTTCAAACCAGTGTATTCCACAGAGAGAACCAGTTTTCGAACTTCATGGGTACCGTTGCTTTCCCCTACAACAATTCATATCTTCATTTAAGTGTACATTAAACGTATCGTTTCAATGGTGTACAGAATTAGTGGCTGGAATTCATAGTTAAAAAGTCATTTTTAATAGTCAAAATATAGTGGTAACTCCAGAATTGCATATCTATGAGGTCAAAAAAGCTTGACTCTTAATAAAAAAACTATATTATTGAAAAGATAAATACTTTATTATTTTTTACACGATTTTTCATAGTTTGGAACAATAACCATAGATAGAGATTAGAGAGGTAAACCCTAGAAGTCAGTCTTTCTTTTTTCTTTTCTTTTTTTTTTTTCCTTACATTACGTTTTGTACGATTCTCTCAAAATCATGCTGGCACGACCCTTCAACTGCACGGCCCGGGCCCAATTCATTTTAACTACCTAAGTGGCTCAGGTGGGCCATGGAGAATTATTGGATTAGGGGAAAATCCAGATTTGATTAATAATAATTTGGGATTTATTAATTTAAGGACATTTTCATAAAACTCCTCGTGGGTTGAAAAATTTTAGCTCACTCCCCAGGTCGAAAATTTTTGAGTTCACTCCCTAGATGATTTTCAAAATTTGACTTTACTCCCCAATCTGGGCAGAAAATACGACATATTACGATTTAGATACGCAATATCATGACTTAAATACGCTATTCCGTAGTTTTATCAAAAATCAAGAATCGCGTATTCAAATCATGATATTGCGTATCTACGTGATATGTCGTATATTTCTGCCCAGATTGGGGAGTAAAATCAAATTTTGAAACTCATTTAGGGAGTGAATTCAAACAATTTTTGACTTGGGGAGTGAACTAAAAATTGAGTCTCGCACTTAGGGATTTTTTCATAATTTCCCGTTAGCTTAAAGTTTAGAATAATTATAATTAATTAGATACAAGAGATATTTGGTTAAGATATGGCCAAATCCATTACTTAGTTTGATAAGGAGTTAGAATCCGTTGCTGCGGCATTTCTCTCACCCAAAAACAACCTTTTGTCGCCGTGGTCGAATTTTCTTCAATCCTTTCTAGACTTAAACCACAACACTATCCAACTTTCAACAGTATAATGATTTTCAATGATTGCAGGATAATATATTACGTAGAAGTTTTAAAAGATAATTCGATTGTTTTTTTGGAGCAGCTATATATTCAGGACGGCAACTCACAAATCCTGTTTCCGTTAAAATGCGCGGTTATGCAATAAAACTAGTTAAATGCTTGTGCAAGAATATAGAACACCGCAAAGCTTTCGCGATTTGCGAAGATTCCATACTAACGGCAGCACGATCGGGAATCCACGAGATTATCGAAGAGATTGCAGCTGTATTTCCTGCAGCAATCTACACAAGGGACATCCAAACTAAACAATCCATATTTCATGTGGCAGCTGAATACCGCCACCGACGTGTGTTCGATCTCATTAATCAGACAACAAACCTTAAGCACGAGATGTTAGATATGAGGGATATTTACGGGAACACCGTCTTGCACTCAGCTGCCAGATTGCAACGCCGGATTGGGGACACCTTCGATGAATATCATCTGTTTGGTGGTGCAGCTCACCGAATGCTGAATGAACTGCTATGGTTTCTGGTACGTACATATGTGTGTGTATATTAATATAAACTCTCATCTTTGCCGTTATATGAGGTGAATTTGCTGTTTTGGGAATGTTGAAAGTTTTATTCTAGACTCGAGGGTAATTCTAGCCTAAGTCTGATTTGGTCAAACCCGTGTAACGAGAGAGCGAGTGTTTTGCACTTGCCATGTGGTTAGTGAAAAATTTAGAAAGAGTGACCAATCAAGTGGCAAGTGTAATATACTTGCCTTTTTAATTGGTTGGGTTCGATCAAACCAAATTTGGGCTAGAATTTTCATAGACGCAATTATATTTTTTGATTAGTAACTTCTTCCTAAAAATTATACTAGACAAATATAAAACTTCTTATTTTCGTATAATAATTTGATGGAACTAAGTTTGATATAAAATTACTCTGTAACTTTTACACTTTTGACATTTAAGTCTAATTTTAGCAGGAAATTGATAAAGTCGTGGGAAAATTAAGTACATGCTAGGCTATATTATAACTATTTACTAGCTAAACCGCATGTATTGCACCGAGTGATTAAAAGTATGTAAATATTTATATGTAGACGATAATATATATAACAATAAAAGAAAATTGAAGTTATTGATTTTGAAGTCATAAATGATGAAAATTTTAAATTAAATATACATCTAATTTAAATATAACCTAAAAATATATATTTAGATTCATATATACCAAACACTAACGTTCCTTGTGCAAAATATATGATAATTGATCGGATAAAATAAATTCTTTAGTTAGTAAAAAAAAATACTTTTATATAAGAATTAATTACGTTTACAAAAATTAACGGAAGGAAAATCCATGTAAGAAAGAAAAATTACTTTCCTAAACTAACGAAAATAACAAATAATCAAAAGGTCAAAAAAGTACAATCATCCTAAGATATATAATAATATAAACAAAATCACCAAATTGTACGGTATTTATACGAATAAATAAAGAAAAGAAGGCGCAAAAAAAAAAGGTTTGTAATTTATTGTTTTGAAATTTGCTAGTAAAGTAAGCTTCAAAATTTTGCACTTTATATCCAATTTTGTTAATTAATTAGTTATCAGAACTTACCATTTGACTCATTTTTTTTGCTAACTTGGTCTGGTGATGATATGCAAAAGTATCTAACATATATAAAAATTTATTATATATGTGTCGTATCTAATAAAAGAATATCTAAATAAAAATACATATTAATATAATAATTATCTAATAAAAGAATGTCTAAAGAAATGAGCCACGCGGGCAAATTCCAACAACTAATTAATTTTTTGGCGAAAATCAGATATAAATTGCAAAATTTTAAAACTTATAAGACTTAATTGCAAATTTCAAAACGGAATAACTAAATTACCAGAACTACAAACTTATATGACCAAATTTATATTTTTACCTTTTAATTAATTTGTAAAATCTTAAAACCACAAAAACTAAATCTGTTGTTACTTGTCATTGTTAAAAATACCCTCAAAATATGACGATCCAAATTAAAATAAAACAAATAATTTAATACTAATAATTCCGCACATTTGATGCATGTGCCAATAAAAAAATTATTAGTATTTAAATATATTAAAATATATTTTATTCATATATATTATATAATAATTTTTAATATAATAACTTAATTATGATAAATAAATAGCACAACATAGTGCATATTAAAATTAAAAATTTAAAATATAAATACAAAGAAAAAAATTATATGAAAAAAAATAAAAGAGAAGAGATGGAGAAGTTACAAAACCTTGGGAATTATGATATAAAATAGATAAATACATTAAAAAAAAAGAAAATTAGGGACCAAGAGTGCATGACACCACAATCGACTCTGAATAATATAGTATATTTTTTATTAATATATATTATGTAATCATTTTTAATATAGTAACTAAATTATGATAAATATATAGCATAAGATAGTGCATATTAATAATTAAAATTAAAAAATTAAAAATATAAGTACAAAAAAAATTATATGAAAAAAAAAAAGAGAAGAGATGAAGAAGTTACAAAATCGGGAGAGTTATGATATAAAATAGATAAATACAATTAAAAAAAGAAAAGAGAAATTAGAGAACAAGAGTGCATGACACCACAATTGATTCTGAATAATATAGTATAGTTTTTATTAATATATATTATATAATTATTTTTAATATAATAACTAAATTATGATAAATAAATAAATATCATAAGATAGTGCATATTAATAATTAAAATTAAAAATATAAGTATAAAGGAAAAATTATATGAAAAAAAAATAAATGAAAGTGATTAGAGAAAAAAAAAAGAAATTTAAAAAATATGGAAGTTATGAAATAAAATAGATAAATACATAAAATAAGAAAAGAAAAATTAGAAACCAAGAGTACATGACACTACAATCAACTTTGACGCTTAATAATATACCATAGAAGGATAGATATCAAATTAGAAAAGAAATATATTATTAAAAAAACAACGAAAATTTAAAAAATAATTTTCAAATTAATAGACATATTTATAAATTGAAGATAAAGTGCTAATAAAATGATATTTTTTTTGTATAAAAAGATGATGGATTTGTTTCAAATAGCATATTCGTTTTTAATATTAAATGTTTCTTCATTACAATTTCACTGTATATAATTATAGTAAAATATGATTAATTCTTGGAAGTTTCTTATGCAAAATATATGATAGAAAAAATAAATGCTTCGTATGAACATATCCTTTATACAAGGATAAATTTACATTTCACTAAATTTAACCTGAAGAATAAATAACAAGAAAGAGGACAAATATAGAAAATTATTCAATTGAATAACATGTCATGACTACATGACTGAAGTAAATCCACATTAATAAACTATATACATGAGGGTATAAAATTTTGAAAAAAAATAATAAAGATAGTATTTAAATAATTAAGTTGTAAATTATAATTGACTTCGTAAATCATGGAATTATCCAGGAACATGTTTGAATTATTAATAAAATCAAAGAATAAAATTAATACTAAACAACCTACCATAGAAATTATTATTATTATTATTATTATTATTATTATTATTATTATTATTATTATATATATATATATAATAATTTCCTGTTTGAATTATTAATAAAATCAAAGAAAATAAAATTAATACTAAGCAACCTATCATAGAAATTTTTTTTATTAATTAAAAAAACCCTATATATATATATATAGCTTCATATATTACTCTAGAAACAATTAATGTTATGTTGGGGGCATAATACAAGTGATCTGAATTTATTCTAGCTAATAATATAATCAAGGATTGTAACTAATTAAATACCTACCATAGAAATAAATTTACGAATTAAAAGAAATTCATGATATATGAAAGCACACTTAATTTATAAAAATCACATCATTTAATTATATATAATTCTAGAAAAAGAAAGAATTACTAACATAATTACATTATTAATAAAATCAAAGTTTTAATTAATATTAAACAATCTACCATAAAATAAATTTATCCACTAAAAAGGAATCAAGATATATAAGAGCACACTTAATGGTTTTATCATTAATATTATTTTCATTAGCTTATAAAAATCACACTTTATACATTATATCATAAGTTACATGCATAGGGTGTCTATTGTTGAATAGAGAGAAAATATAGAGATAGATATCTAAAATAATTAAGTTCAATTGTAATAATTTTGTAAATCAAGAAATTAATTCCTAATATATTTTATGTATTAATAAGATCAAAGATTATATTGTAATTAATATTAAACGATACACCACCCAAAAAAAAAATATTAAATTCAAAACATTCAAAATTACCACAAATTAGTATTTGATCAAAATTTACATAACTTGAGCAAACATCGTTATGCTATATTATATAGATAGGATGTCACATTAGGACAATAATAATAACAATAAGAAGACGACGAAGAAGAAGATAAGATGTCACATGTATGTCTCCTGTGAATTTTTCAATGATCGGCTGGAATTTCAAATTTGAAAACTTATAGTCCAAAAATATATCTGGACCAATCTTGCAATTTACCCGTTATATCTTTGAATTTTGCATGCATTATGAATTTCACACATGAAAAACTAAAGTTACTAAACAATTCAGGAGATTGAAAAATTTTTTCAACCTTGCTCGCAACGGAAAAAAAACGGCCGTGGAAAAACTGCTTGGGCGGTATTTCTGGAAGAACATGCAGCCCTGAAAGAAGAAACGGGAAAGTGGATAAAGGATACATCCCAAGCGTGCTCGATTGTCACCACGCTGATCGCCACAGTTACGTTTGCAGCAGTAATTACGGTGCCCGGCGGGCTCGACAGCAACACAAAACACTTGCCTGTTTTCTCAGAAGAAACTGTCTTCAAAGCATTTGCCTGGTTTACCATCATCTCTTTCGTCACATCCATAAACTCTATGTTTATCTTCTTATCCACCAACATTTCTAACTATTCTGAACAGGATATTTTCCCTGCGAAAACAGTTCTGAACCTTTCTATTCTTTTCACCTCGATCATGATGATGATAGGAGCCTTTATTTCGGCAACTTATCTGCTATTGAATGATCGAAACATTGTTATACTGCTCTCAGTTATGCTTCTAACTCCATTGCTTCTGTTTCTGACCGACTATATTGCCTTGTATTGGACCTTATTCAAATTTCCCCTCCTTACGCTACGTACAACTTACAACACATTTCTGGCCGAAATAAATGCTGTCCGTACTGGCTTTCCAATTATGATGTATTAACTACTACCCTGAAATAACTTATCTGCTCGTATTTGGTCTTTGATTTGAGATCTCAAGTTTGTATTGTTTGAAAATTTCATCTGCTCACAAATTATGGTCACATTTACAATTTACTACCTGTACTTGATAAAATAATTCGAATTGTCATATTTGTTTATTTTACTATTAAAAAATAGCACGTGTCACATATTAATATTTATCATGTGTTCCTTTTTCGGCTAAAAAGATGGACAGATATAACAATCTCAATCGAAAATTATAAATCTGAACATAGTTTGGAAGCCAACTTTGTTCTCTCCTCGAAATTCAAATTTTATAATAAAATATGTATTTGATGTGTCAAATATATATATTTAGAACCGGACGGGAGCTTCTGCTATACTTTATGCTTCATCTTCTACTCCACTTATCGGATGTGTGATATGTGTCCAATTGTGAGATTTTATTAAAATTCATAACTCAAACGGGTCCCACAGAAAACTAACGGTGTTTTAACCCCGTTATCATGTGTTTTATGTGTCACATAAAAAAGAAGATGTATGAAATAATTGGATTTGTATATTTCTTTTCGGCAGCACGTTTGGGGATACACGAGATCATTGAAGAGATTTTAACTGTATTTCCTACAACAGTCTACGCCAGGGACACCCGTACCATTTACCAAGCAATCCATATTTCATTTGGCAGCTAAAGGCCGCTACGAAGGAGTTTTCCATCTCATCAGTCACAGAGAAGACCTTACATACCGAATTTCAGATATGAGGGATTATTTTGGAAACACCTTCTTGCACTCGATCAGCTGCACGTACGACTAGCTTCACCTCAGAAACTCAATGTAGACATGTAGTTGTTGGTGCAACTTTTCAAATGCACTATGAAATACGATGTTTTAAGGTACGTACAAAAAGGAGGTAACTGTTCCAGTTCCTTTACAATTTTGAGGAACGGTTGTGGACAAGTGCGACCACTCCGCAAAAGGTTATAAAAATGTTGGAAAAATTATTAAAACATGTGGATTTTATCTATTGAAAATTTGGCAGCAATCCACCTCTGATGCACTGATATTTCTAAAATATCATTTTATCACGCTATAACCCCTATTGAATACCTATCACGCTGAGAATAAAAAATAAAAAAAAAAATTGTATTTCCTATAGCATTTTGTCCGTATTATTGTATTGTGTTCATGCATTATCCATGAACATTTTCCTTTTTTAATTATCCAAGTACGTACTTTGACTTGCATTAGACTATGTAATTTGATGGTCATATGTTGAGTAAATAGAAAAGTTAAGTGGACATCAGTACATCACAAACATAGTTAACGAGTAAATTACACGCAACATCCCCGTGTTATAGCAACTTATCATAAAACATATCATATTTTAAAAATTACTATACAAAATCCTATGTTTTTTAAAATATGCGTTGGAGACCTTGGACATGCTTGGTGCTTACATGCGCCAAAATTTCAATCTTTAAATTAAAAGTTAGCATGAAAACCCTATGTTTACAAAAATATACATAAAAATTCTATGTTTATCTATCTATTCATTCATGCATATTATAAAAGTGCGAGTTGTTTCTTACAAAATACGGATCACCTAAAATACCACCATAATAATTATATGAATAACTATTAGTTAGGGATAACTATGTAAATACATATTATAAATTATTAATTTAACTATATTTAAAAAGTACTTATTAAATTATAATAGGATTCTTGGTAGAATTAAAACTTTTTTAACTTAAAAAAAAAAAGAAATATAGTTTAACAAGAACTGTTTTAATATTAATATAGAGTTAATTACATATAGACCTCATGAGAATATTAGAAATTACAACTTGTGACCCTCTTAGTCAAACAATGACATATATACCAATTGAGAATTTTGAAAGTTACACAAAATACCCATAAATTAGGGCTCTTTTAAATTTTTGATGACATCATCAAACTTTTACTTGATTTTCCTATTTTACCCATTTATTTAGTATGACAATTTTTATTTTAATAATTATTCCTAATTATGTCTAGATTGGTATTAAAAATCTGAATTAAATAAATTAGATCATTAATTAATATGAGATGATATGATTTATCATTTCAAATATTAAATTATATATAATAAATATGAATTTAATGGGTTAAATATAATTTTAGAAAATGATGTTATAGAGTTATAATATATAATAAATATATATAATATATATAAATATTACATTATTATTATATAGAGTTATAATATATAATAAATATATATAATATATATAAATATTACATTATTATATATACTACGTTTTCTAAATATTATATTTAACCCATTAAATTTAGATTTTTTATATATATAATTTAATATTTAAAATGACAAAATCATATTATTTTATATTAATTGATGATTTAATTTATTAAATTTAGATTTTCAATACTAATTCAAATATATATACTAAATGAAGGGTTAAAATAGGGAAACCAAGTTAAAATTTTGATGACGTCATAAAAAATTTAAAAGAACCTTAATTTATGGGTATTTTATGTAAGTTTTAAACTCCTTAATGAGTGTATTTGTAATTGTCACTATATAAAAAAAAAAAAAATAGGCGATTTCAGACGAACTTTTTGGATCTAAAAATTTCTGATGAGATTCTGACCTAACTAATAACATGTTACTTTTGTTAAATAATTTAAATTTTTCGACGACTTTTGTTAAATAATTTAAATTCTTCGAGGAAGACGAAAAAAATTTTAATCAATAAAATAAATATATTTTATAATCAGACGAATTTTGCGACAGCAATTTCGCCTGAAAACTTAAAAGAATATTCCTTATTTAGTTTTCAGACGACAAATAGTCTGAAATTTCAGGCGAAATTCAGACAAACACTTTCATCTAAAATTATTTCGCATTTGCGGCCAAACACGGACGAAATGTTTCGTCTGAAAATAATTGGGGTTTTTTTTAGCAAAATTCAGAGAAGTCGTCATCTCAATCGCATCTGAATATTCCGGCTATAGTGCGACGAACTCTTGCGCCGGAAAAGGAGCAATTAAATGAAGTTAGGGCGACGTAATTCCAGCCAACCCATTCGTCTGAAATTTGTCAAAACCTTATGGAATGTAATTGAGAAGAATCTCTCAATCAGATTATGTAATTCTGTCTTCAAAAAAAGAGAGTATGTAATTCTCTATTTTGGAGAGGCGTGTCTCCGGCGAGCTGTTTCGCCGGAATATTCAGGCCCTAATTTTTTGGGTAAGTTCAATCCCGCCTCTCGAAATCTCATTTTAGGCTTTTCCCTCCCATGGCAGCCGCTCTCAATCTCCCTCGCGCTGAGAAGCTTGTCTTCATATCTGCACTCACATTCAACAGATAGGGTTTCAATAATCTTCAATCTCCCCTATAATCATGAGTTGGCCCACGGTTTCCGCCACGCTGAAGCCTCCGTCTCCATCGTCGTCACCTCCAAGCAAAGAATAGGATTTTCACTTGGCTTGTCCCTTTTACCATTTTCTTGGAACTTCTGTGAGGGTAAAAGACATACCTCAGCTAAGCTGCAACTTTTATCTATTTGGAGAAAACAGAGCTCAAATTTGCAACTGGTATGTTGTTCGACTTCTTGCTTTTCATTCAGCTGAACAAAAAATTTCATTTTTTTTCCTTCAAAAATGGGAACTTTTTTGGTCGATTTTGCAATGTTGGTTGGATTTATGCGTGTTTGTGCTCATGTTTGTCTCTAAAAAGGATTCTTTTCTTTAGTGTGTGTGTGTGTCTATTTATGCAGTGGTTTTTGTTGTGTAGAGAGTGTGTGTATTGTGTGCTTTGATAGATTTGGGAGGCACCTTCTCTTTTTATTTCTTAAACCTTAGAAATCTGACATCTGTAGATCTAAGTTGAGATG